>CM061037.1:34730761-34958261 GCA_030763125.1 Hippophae gyantsensis | reverse complement strand
ATCTTAATAAAAGTTAACCTGTATTTGTTGGTCTTATATGTGTAATTCATAATTAAGACATAAGGGAAAGCTCGTAATAAGTCAATAGAAGGTATATGTGTAAAGAACAAGTTTGTAACAACATTATCCTTGTCATTGTTTCTATGCCACTCTATGTATCTATGCTCCAATCATTTGTGCAACAATTGTTATAGTATAATTCGTCATGTTTGTTCATTGACTCTATACTTTGAACATGCATTATAAATATGTTTCATTATAATGGCATTGTTTTCATCATGTTATTTGATTCTACATAAAATATATTTAGGTCTTATATTACATTTTGACATATCAATCAACAAATATGGCTCTGATCTACTAAGCCTTCAAACAAATGTATGTCCCTCAAATTGTTGCACTAAAGAATGGTTGTGAATACCATAAACAACTTTTGTTGTCTATTCATTATCATTCTAGCTCATTCTTTCTTTTTAAAAAAAGGGCCAGTTATACTTCTTCATCTGAGTGTGTTTGTCAAGTTTTTTCTTCTTATTTATTGGTTAGTTTTTTCATTACCCTATAAGGCCCACTTCTTTCGCAACTAATATCTATCTTCATCTTTTACGTTTTAAACATAACTCAGAATTTTTTATTGGAATAACCATTCCATTTTTTTCTAGTAAATTTTATCTACTCAATTAAGTTTTCTTTTGATGAGAAAACCTATAACAAATATTTATATTAACAAAATTGTTATTTAAATTAATTTAATTTAAATAAAATATATACTTACTTTATCTGGTCAAATAAATTGTTAAAATCAATATTTAAAGATTGATAATCATTATATTAAAAAATTATTTGTATAAAAAGTAACAAATCATATCAAGAGCTCCTTAGTAAATTTAAATACAAATGAAAAAAATTTAGCAAAAGTGTTTGAACATTTTCAACACAATCATTAAAAGTGTTTAAATATTTGAGTAAGTATATTTGAACATTTCAAAAATATTTAGCATAGATGTTTGAATAAAATAAAAATGCTTAGTATAAATATTTGATCGAAAGAGCTTTAGTATAATTTTATTATATGTTCAATTTTTTTATTATGTACAACGAGCATACAATTTAGTAAAAAAAATTCACAAAAAAGTGATAAAAATTATAATATATTTCTTTCGATTTCTTTTCAATCTTACGTGTGTGGGAAGTCTTTCATTTGAAATTAAGTAAAATATATGGTTTTATGATTTAAAAATACGGTGGAAAGTGGTGGTGGAAGAGGTAAGAAAGGTATCTTTGTTTTATTTGAAAAAGTGAGGAATGTATAAGAAGATAATATAAATATTATTTTTTTTATTATTTTAAAATATTCGGGTATATATTTAGATACATGAGATGTAAGTAAAAAAAAGTCAAATCAAAGTAATGATGGCAGGCTCTAAAGTAAGCCCTCAGTCACCTAGGTAAAAAAATAATAGTAAAATTTATTATAATAAAAATAATATTTTTAATAATAATTGATATATTTTTTTAATTTAAATTAGATATTATTTTTATTTTTATGAGTTTTAAAAACATAATTTCAGATCATTTTCGAAAAATACAAAAAAATAAAGGTGTGTTATGAACTAGTTGAAAATAATAAACATGTTCTATTAAAATTCAATAAGCGCTCATAAATTGTCCAATGCAATTTGAATATAAAATAAAGGAAAAAGTGTTGGGCACATCACTTTTTTTTAAGCCTCGGGTTCTTAAGTATCAATTTAAAAATGTATTTTTAATTTAAATTTTTATCAAATTTTATATTGAATATAAAAAATAAGACAAGTACCACTCTAGCATTTATTATCAAACTAAACAAAACTTTATGTTTTAACCGTAAGTCCCTCTTACATTTAAGAGGAAGAAAATACAAATGATAGGTGCAATCATAATTGGTAAGTACAACCACAATTAGTAGGTACAACCATAAATGTTAGGTGCAACCACAAATGGTAGGTGCAACTAACATTGATATGTAATTTTGCCTATAAATAGGCAATGTCTTTGCCTTAGAGATACATCAACACACCAAAACAAGAAAAGAAACAAAGCAAAGCCAAAAGAACAATTTCCTTTGAAGAAAAATAGTGTTGTGTGTAAGAAAGTGAGAAAGAATATCTTAGAAAAATATTGGGATATTTTTCTAAAAGGAGAGTGACAAAATAGTGAGTTTGGTAAACACTTGTATGACACTATTTTAGGTTTATCTTAATTTGTTGTATTGCCTCTTATTTTGTACCCATTAATTTTATTAGTGGAAGAAATATTTTTCGGAATTTGTCCCGTAGACTTAGACCAAATTAAAGGGTGAATCACGTTAAAATTTTCGGTGTCATTATTCTACTCTGTTGAATTCATTTTATTTTCAACACTAACGTACCACTCTAGCATTTATTACCAAATCCTAATTTAATTGATAAAAAATGAGGCAATCATAGGTTGTAATGATTATAATGTTAGATATAATGTTAGATATTAGATAAAGAAAATTTTGATTAAATTTCATAAAAAAATTCTTTAGGGATGCTTGAAATGGAAGGGAAGCAGCTTTTATCTGTAAACTCCTTTCATTCCGAAAATGCAATAGATACTCAAAATGGGGAGAAAATCTTATATACAGTATGTTGTATATATTATTTAATATCAGTATGTTGTATATATTATTTAATATCAGTTTTCATTTTTAACATCTTTTTCTTCTTTTACAATATAAAAATTCAAAATGATTTAGTTGTACTATGTGTCTATACTCCCGTTACATGCAAGACTACCTCCAAAACCGGGGCTCTTATTTATAACTGATGTTTCTGCTAGGCAGTTTAGATCCTAACATGTATGGGTTGGGGTTCCTTAAGTTGCAACGCACCATGCAGAGTAGTGAGAACCTGTATTATGATAGTGTTCTGTGAGATATGCAGAGTTTTCAAGTAACAATTGACCCTGATATTGGATTTTCAAAGAAGGCAGAACATAATTTGGACTTTTTAATGGGGTTTCGGACAGAGATTGCAAGGAAAAGTTTGGCACTGTCTCATGCATCCTTACTAATTGGTCCCTCTACAGAGATTTTTAGGCAAAATTCAAACTTCAAAGTGTACCTTCCTTTCCTAGTATGTGACCAAAACAGTGAGACTTGGTACAACTTGGTCAAGGGAGATCCAGAATTTCTTGAGCAACCTAAGGGGGAAAGCATTCCCTTATCTATGGTACATGCCAGCTCCAACCATCTTCCTCAATGATAGAACCACAGGGTGCCTAAATTTGAAAGCTAGCATGTAAATTAAAACTACATTTTCTTTAAAAGAACTATTAAAACAACTGACATGCATTTCTCTTGTCAATTTATTAAGATACTCCCTGAATTGTTGTATTTACAAAAATGAAAACAATCCAGGTCACTGACTTCTCAAGAGCTTCCAGCTTCACAAATATGGCTCTTACAGTCAGTAGACGTTTTGTTTTATTTCTTCTCAGAACATTAATTATGCAATGGTGTTCATGTCACAAAAGAATGGGGTAACTAACAACATAACATTGATTCTAAGGGATGATTTAAGCCATAAAAAGGCTAGCAGCTGAAGGGATACTAAGGTTACACTTTGTTAAAGAAGAAAATATCCATCGGATGTAAACACAACTATCATAGTTCGGTTAAACATACTGAAATCAGAATCATATCATCCTAGAAAACTTAATACAAAGTAAAAAGAAGATACAAGATTAAGCCACCTCCCGCATACCTTGATATACTTTGGTTCATTAAATTTCAAACTATGAAAACAAAAATATTCAGGTGCTTGAGCTAGCTATTGTTCTGCTTCAAGACCTCTGCTTCAGCCCTTGCCATGGGATCACCCTTCATCTCTGTTTCATTTTCCTTTTCCCCTTCTCGCTCTTGTGCCAATTTCTTTCTGTGCAGCTCTTCTGCTTCCTTCATTGTTGCACTGTTTTCCGCCTGAATGCGTTGCATTTCCTCTTCTTGTTGTTGCCGCTCAAACCATGTATCTGCATCCGCCCAAACTACAAAACAAGACAATAGATATAAATATACAATCTCATCTATCTGCCACTAACACAGGAAAACTATAGAACTCTTACAGAACCAGCAATAATTAAATGAAATTAAAAGAAAAGAACAACATGCTTTCCACACAACCAAACACATTTGCCTAAAATTTGAACACGTAAGGTAAATAAAAGTTGCATGTAAAGGTAAACAGTGGATCGGTTATATACTCTTGCACAAGGAGGACTCATGAAAATCCGGCTTGAGTGTATATGAACATCACCTAAGAACACTTCTATGCATTTGGCGCACACCCCTCGGTTAGGAGGAGTTGTTGGAACTTGGAATTTTAGTTTTATATTACACATTTATACTTTCTGTGAGATAAAAGCTAAGATCAACCTTAAGGGTAATAAAGGTGGGCATATTGTAGCTATAACCCATCCTAGCTCAGTTTTTCTTAAACCACCTAACACCCAAGTAGAGTTTCCTGTAGTTTGTACAACAAAGGAAGACATGGTTTCACTTAGACTTGGAGAAAAACTGTGAATCAAATAGGGTTCTCCGTAACAAGGAACCACAATGGAGCCACTAATTGGTCTAATATTTACAAGAAAGTCTCCGGTTTCCAAGTAATAATAACCCAAATTAGTGTCTGATCATGCATTTCACATAAACTGAAACTAATGTAAAAGATGGAATACATCGACATCTTCCCCTTCTATAAAATCCCAATTTCTGTAACACCCAGTTCTTCGATAAATTAGCCATTCAACCCCATTAAGTTCCAAAACCAACGAAAACAAATCTAACTTTATCTCAGATAATTCCCCAAAAACCTAAATTCCATCACAGAAATAAATTTTAACAATGCAATGATAAACCAGACCAATAGATTCAAAAACACAGTGAAGATACACAAACCCTTAAAAATAAATCGAACAAATGAAATATTTGGTTATTATTTTATATAAATAAAAAAGAAAACTTATAAGGAACATACTAGGCTGAGCGGCCCATCCTTGTTCACCACCCTTAATGCGTTCGGGAAGGGCATAGTTTACGGTGAGAACGCGGCCATAAAGCTCAGCACCATCCATGTTGTCCATAGCGGCGGCGGCGTCTTCGCGTTCGAGGAAAGTGACGAAGCCGAAAGAGCGATGCTTCTGGGTGGCTTGGTCCAGAGGAGTCTTGACATCCTTAATGTCACCGAAGGGTATGAAAGCCGCGTGAAGTATCGCTTCGTTCACCTCCTCTGCTAGGCCTCCAACGTACAGTGTATTCTTCTGAACTCCTTGTTGCGCCATTGCCAATTGGGTTCTACTTGCTTCCTTCTATTACAGATCGGAAAATTTGGGCTTGTACTACTTATAAGTACACAGTAGGATTGTAGCAGTGTATCTATTCTTTTTTTTTTTAAAGAACAGTTGAGATGAATGCTATAACATAATTAAGAATCCACATTAATTATTTAGTTACAAATTCATCAAAAAAATAAATATATGTCCAAAATGTTGAAAGATATTTAAGTCCTTTAAAATTTTTATTAATATTTTTTTCATTTCTTTATTTTTCTTGCTCTCTTTAGATTTAATATTTAAATTTAAAATTTAAAATTTAAAATTTAGTATTTAAATTTTATGGTTTAATATTATTAGAATTTAGGGTTTATTATTTAAAATTTAATACTAGGGTTTTAGAGTTTAGTGTTGAGTGGAAAAGAAATGAGAAATTGTTTTTATGTAAATGGATAGAGCTCTAAGAAAAAAATGAGAGAAGGAAAAAATAGTTTAAATCTTGTAAATCATTTTTTTTTGTATTTTAAAACACGAAATTTGTTTATTATACTTAGTGTTTTATCATCCTCTGTGTGAGACTAGTAACTGATAATCAATATTGTACACATTCACTTAGATGAAAATACTGCATATGTGAGCATATTTGCACACATCACGAATGTTGGTTCTTATAGTATGTATACTAGGTTATGTTTTGTTTCGTTGTTGTCTTTGTGAGTATTTGTGAAAAATTACTTGAAAAATTTTCGACAATAAAAAAAAGAAATTTTGTGAGCTAGCAACCCTTTACCACCCTAAAGCATTGAAATGCATATATTTAGGATATCTTTCAGGGTGAAAGGTTATAAATTATTGTGAGTTGAACCCAAGTCTATGAAGTTTTTGATTGGTAGAGGTGTTAAATTTAATGAGCCTTCCATGTTAGAAAAGAAAAAAAAGTTTTTTATTGTAGTTCGACCTTGGTGTTAGTAAGTAGGTGGAGCTTAAGAGTAGAGCTTCTAGTCAAGTGCAAGAGGGCACTTCTTAGTAGCCATTTGTGGATGAGGTAAATGATTTTACTCATGGTGTAGCAGAAGAGCAACCATACAATACTAAGGGAAAAGAAATAAGAAAGATTTGACGTCCTCAAAGGTATGCAAATGAAAACTTAGTTTCTTATGCATTGTCTCTGGGAGAGATTATTGAGGTGCATGAACCTTCTAGTTATCATGAAGTTATAACTTGTGATGAGTCTACTCAATGGTTTCATCCTATGAATGAAGAGATTGAGTCTCTAAATTATTCTTGGGAATTGGTGAAGCCACCTCATGGCTAGATGATTATTGGAAACAAATGGGTCTTCAAGAAAAAAAGGAACACCTAATGTTGAAGCAACTAGGTTCAAGGCACATTTTATTGTAAAAGGCTATTGCAAGAAGAAGGGTATTAACTTCAATTAAGTATTTTCACCTATTGTGAACAAATAGCTCTATTTGTATGTTGCTTGCTATAGTTGCCTTGGAATTAGAACATCTTGATGTCAAGAATCTTACATATTGAGCTTGAGAAACAAATTTACATCCAACAACTAGAGGCATTTGTTGTTTCAGGTAAGGAAGACTATGTTTGTTTATTGAAAAATACTTTATATGGTTTGAAGCAATCTCCTAGACAATGGTATAAGCATTTAGATTCTTTTATGATTGATCATGGTTACTTTAGAGTGATTATGATAATTATTATTATCATAAAAGGCTACATGGTTGTTCATTTGTATATATATTGATGACATCCTTGTTTTGTTTATTAGCTTAGTGATATTTGCCATAAAAATAATGAAGGAAGTCATTTGGCTTAGAGGTTTGATTAATGATTTAAGTTTATAATAATATACTTTTGTTGTATTTTGTGATAGTTAATGTGTAATACATTTGTCTAAGAATACCATGTATCATGAGAGGATCAAACACATTGATGTCATATGTCATATTGTGTCTCATGATGATATTGTTGTTAATATGATAATCACTATAGAGAATCCAACTAATATGTTGACTAAGCCAGTTTTAACTAACAAGTTTAAGCATTGCTTGAACTTGGTTAATGTCTGTAATAAGTGATTTGAAGAAATTAGTTCTGTTTTTAACCAAGGTGAAGATTTTCTATACTTTAAATGAAATTTTGTAGGTGATATGCCTTATTAGATGCCCCAGGACATCCCAACTATATTGGCATCTCTCTAACACTCTACTTATCGAGCCCCTCAATTGCAAGTAATAAATAGGGGGAAAAATAGATATACAAATCAATCCTCAACAAAACCTATAAATAAATTTGCTATTAGTTTCTCAATAAACAAAAAAGAAAAACTAGTGGATGGTAGGGCATTCCACTACCAAGTCTCAATACAAATACTAGAACCCTAAAGGCTATACTAGGCTTAGATACAATCCTTATTCTAACACTTATAATGTCGGGTGGAATTATTATCCAAATTTTGGCTATTTAAGAAATAATCATATAGCCTATAATAACAAACCTAGTTTCCCTAACCCTATGTCACCTCAACAATATCAACCCAAACAACAGTCACCTCAATAGCCCCAAGGTAAGTCCTCTAAAAGACTTGGTCATTGTTTTAGCCATTAAAAATGCTAAATTTCAATAGGATACCCAAGCTTGATTTCAAAACTTAGATACCTAAATGAGCCAACTGGCCAGAATTGTAGGAAGGTTGGACATATAGGCATCTGAAAACTCCCTTCACAAATGGTAATAAGCCCAAGGAGTCTGTCAGTGTATCATCTTAAAAAGTGGCAAGGAGTTGGAGAAGCCCAAACAAGTCCCCATTAATTTCAAAACAAATGAAGGGATTACCCAAAAGAAAGAGTTTGAGGAAGAGAATACCACCCCTTCAAAAAGCTAAGGTGGCACCTATGGTAGTGTTGGGTGTAAATTAACTTATTCCATATGGCACAATATGAGGGGTCCTAAATAGTAGATAACTCCCAGGCCAACCAGTAAATTCCAAGTTAGTAGATGAGCATCAATGCCAAATAAATATCCAATAGGATAAACAACAAGAATATAATCTCTTAATTATCTAACAAGGAGATAAATACGAATGGATAACTTCTACACTAAGATAATTCTATCACTATGGGTAAGGATAACCAATAGTTGATATCTTCTCTTATATATGTTCATTCTATATCTCTTTCTTATCTAAACTTGATAAGAACTTGAACATAACTTTACAAGAGACAAACACAAGTGAAAGAGTCCACGATCTGGTGTATGATCAAGATAAGGAGATATAGACTCCTAAAAGACCTAGCCCTAACTCATACAAACAAAAATATAAATACTTAGACAAATCACATAACAGAATCATAGATAGAATAATATAAAAAAATAGAGAAATTGAATAATAGATATTATATATCATAGTAGAAAGAAAGTAAACACAAATGCTTTCCAATAAGAGTTTATGCTTCAATATGTTGAGACATATATACAACAAACTTAAATTATACTAGCTCAACATGTGATTATGCATAACATTCGATATAACGAGATAAACCTATATAGATATTGTATCTATATGGTAACATCCTCGAGTTTCTTAAGGTAACCACTTAACAACAAATAATTCACTAAATAGTAAACAAGTTACAATATCAATAAATACTAAAGCCATTATTGTCTTTATCACCAGGACCTCCATCCAAATTGCCTACTATTGCTATTCACTTGTTACTTTTGCAATGGCTTGGTTCGACATACAAACCTGTCTATCCTCCACAGCCAACACCACTCAATATGATGTGATTGGAAACCACGAATCAAGTAACTGGAAGTGAACAACTTACACTATCAAGGGATACATAGTCCAACACTAATATCAAATCGGATATGGGTGATAAGTAGTCAAGCCACGTACTCACACAGATGAAGAATTGATAACTAAACTTAATAAATGACTCACACTCAAATATAATCTCTCCAAAATGATTTCAAAAATAGATATAAATCTCAATATGAATTTTGGTAGAGTTTTAGTATTGAAAACGTGGGTAAAAAGAAGAGACATTAATGGGGTATTTATAAATACACACCTTTCTAGCCACTTCATTGGCCATATTGCGAACCACCTCACCAAGGGTGGTGGTGAGGTCCTTGGTGAGCTCATTAGCAAGGTGCTAAAAAGTTATATTTTCTGTTTCAAAAAATGTCGAGTATAATCCATAAATACTCGCACCTGAAACATGCCAAATATCCTATGTGACAATGAAAATAACTCTTAACCTAGCGTGCACACTATTGAAACCAACCCCAAGGTATGTGTAAACATGCTTGCTTACAAAATGTACCTAACTATGTGCGTGTGTGAATTACTTATCCATAGTAACCAACCTGTTAGAGAGGAAGAAAATACACTAAGTAAAATAAAACAGACACCATGTTTTGTACATAGGAAGCAACACACAAACACAAGTACAATGGGACTTATATTCTCCCACTTTGGTTTTTGGTGTCAAAATACTACACAGCTAGGTGCAGACACTCATCAAACATGAGATAATCATGAAGATGTCCTAAAGTTGTTTATTCCCATGAACAACATAACGACACACATAAGAACCCAAAAGACACACCTACTCCAAGTGCACATCTTGAGTGCTCCATCTAACTTCATGAATCGACTCATCCATTTTGTCACTTTGACACATGAGGGTCTCATCACCACTACACACAACACATCTGAAGCTCAAAGATTTAACTCTATATTGGCAACGTTTACACACGAGACAAACACACATCCTATGAATGTATCATGCAAAAATAGTGTGTAGTCAAACTATATACTATCGTGTTACCCTTACATAGGTACACACGATAGACACAAACATAAGTAAACATGCACAAATCCCACTGACTTCATGCAACACTCCCCTTGAATTTATGCAAGTCAGACAACAATATGCAGTGTAATCCTACACTCACAGACTATATGGCACACAACATGGCAACAAATTTATAGTTGTACACAAAAACTTCTCTAACTTTTTGATACTAAAAGTCAAAGGAGCACTCCTATATGAGAGGAAAAAGCCATAAAAATATGTTATAATCCTATTATTAATGCAAGACAAAAGGTATGATTTTAAAGCAAAGACAATAAGAAGTACCACATGCTTTAGGAGAAAAGGACAAAAAAATCACCAAGTCACTAGCAAGGTAGAAGTATGCAACATGGAAAAAACTAAATGCACGAGCAACCAAAGATAAGTGCAAATAGAAAACATATCAATCTATAAAAGAAAACATAGGTCATGTAGTCCAAAAATTGTTACTAGGAAATGAATGACAAGCAAGAAACAAGCAAGAAGGAAGCAAAAGTTGGGAAACACAAATGTAGACATAGGAAACCAGAGATTGCAAACAATGCATTTAACATGTCATACTAACAATCCTATTTATGAATGGTTCATACATTGACACTTTATAGATAAGGAAGCAACACATGAACGTGCAGCATAATAAAAACTCATAAATAGGACAAAAAATAAGATGTCAAACAAACACATCCCTTCCCTTGAAAGCATACATAAGACATATACCATTCCCTCTAAAGGTATGCATGTGATATAATGACCAAGTTATGCATTTTACTTGCAAACCCCCCAACACAAAGGAATCTACACACAATAGTCAACACAAAATATGGAATAAAGGAAGAAAATAAAACAAGTTCAACAAATTAGAGGGTCTATAGAGAATAAACAATACATTTAGCCTAAAAATCCACATGTCCATCAATCTATGATGTCTTCATGAAAAGGTATAGCTAAATTTCTGATACCATGCATAGTTTATGATATGCAAAAATTGTTTACTATATATGCCATCATGATGTGCATATGTGAACAAAGCAAATCGAAATATAGACTCAAGTTAAACCAAGCTTCATATGTCCACAATTAGTCTCTTTCTCCACTAATGTAAGTGCTAGCCAAAAGAAAGTAGCATGTCTTTAAAATATTATGATGAAAGGCTAAGGAATGGGTAGGGAAGAGAAGACATTTAGGCTTCAACACACCTTTGTTGATCCAAACAAACAGATAAGTTCATATCGATAACATTTCCAAACAAACGGATAAGTTCATATCCATGACATTTATACCCTCAAACAAGGGTTCTTTTCTATTTATTTCTCAAACATCAATCAATGAAGTTGAGCGAATAGTACAGAAAAAGATGTTTATGCAACACTACCTCAACACACTCATAATCTTTTCACTTATTCTTTTCTTCATCTTTCCTTCTTTTTCTTTAAAAAATATTCTTTCATCCATAAATAACCTTTTTTCCTTTTTTATTACACTTTTCTCTCTTTTTTATAGAAACCAAGAGAGTAAAACTGATAAACCCAGAACATACAAGCTTAATCAAAAGGTGGATAAGGTAAGTGGGAATAAATCTTTGGGATAGGACAATATTTAGGAGCAAAGAAATGAAAGAATATCAAAAAGGCTCAAAGAGGAGAGACTAAGGACAAGAGAACAATGGTGGTAAGAAAGTAAAAATAATAATTTAAGGATGGCCTAAATTCTCTTTCTAACCAAGCGTCACCTAGAATTTTTCCTAGAGAGACACTAAAGGTAAATTCTAGAGCTTGTTAGAGAAATAAAAATCATCAAAGTAAGAGATTCACACAATATTCTCAAAATAACTATACAAATTCACAAAGATATGAAGTGTGCAAAAGAGAAATTCATTTCAGATAAGACAAACAAGAAAAAATTATCTATACATGCTTTCATAGAATACATATCTCAAAATATCCACACTTCAATTTAGGTCAAATCATGCCAAACATATATCAACATGATCCCTCTAAAATTCATTTTATATGCAATAATATAGCAAAGAGAAAGGCTACCAGTAACAAGAAACACAAAACAAAGACTAATAAGGGATGCAACTAAAGAAATTGATTAACTAGTGAGTAGTGAAAGCAACATAAAAAAACAAGGGATGCTACTAAAACCACTAAGCATATGAGAAACACAAGACATGCTTAGAAATGGACAACATCATAAACAATATGAGTGTATAAAAGATGCAAGTAAGAAAGATATCTCAATTAATTTCAAAGAAACAACTGAGGTAAATTAGAAGGATAAGAAGGAAAAAGATAGGTAAAATAAGGATAGAAGTCAATAAGAGAAAAATAGATAATCATCACATATTATGCTAGGTACACGAATGTAAGACCTAGTAAGACAGATGATAAATATTCTCAAAGCCATGTCATAAGAAAGATAGGATCGCAGGCAGAGATCCTACTATAAAAATTCTACATGATAAAACACGTGATGTGATATACATACAAAAGGCCATAGAGGAAGAAGAAAGCAGTATGCAAGAAAAAATGCATATAAGGAGCACGTCAAAGCAACTAGCATATGAGAAAACTATTAAAAGATTAGTCATAAAGGTAATGTAACAAATATGACAATCAACATACTCTATACGACTAGAAAACATTAAGAAATAGGCAAGAAAAAGTGTCAAACAAATAAACACAAAAAATGACATAATTTCACATATGTAAAAATGACAAACATAGAGAGAAATGAAAGTAAGCAACTCTATTTCAATAGATCACCCAAAAAAGTGATCAAAATGTATCCTTCCATTTAAAGAACTTGTGAGGGGCAATAGAACTTGGAGATAGTCTCTGACTCATATAAGCATAAGGTGTATATGTGACTCATGATCTATTTTGTTTATAATTTTAGAAAATTCAATAGAGTCATGCATATAAGCTGAGTAAGGTAGACTTTTTGAGGAAGATTTATTTCTTTATACTTTATATACCTTAGGGGCATAATGCAACTTACCAGAACATGCTCAAATGAGCCATACTAACTACACATATAAAAAGAATATGGGGGAGAGTGAGGTGAAGGACTCCAAATGTACTCCCTATATATCTAGGATACTACCTTGTAACATGTCCAATAGTGCCACAACATAACAGGTATGGATAATAGAGTTGGGAAACTAGAGTTCCTAACTCTGATGAATAGTATGTAGAAAAGAAGAAGAGGAAGCACTTATATTAACTTTCATATATGGATGAGAAATCACTTTACGACAGTGTGGTCTCAAATTTCCAAGTTCACCACAATGGTGATAAGTGGGAGTGTTATTAGGTAAAGGTAGGGGACTACTATTGGAGTGATGAGAAATGTTAGCCTTAGGTGAATGGTTCACCTTGCTAGGAGAAACAAGTTGAAATGACACAATCGATTTACTTTTTATGTTTGTAGAAGCAAGTTTCATCCTTGGCTCTTGATTGGTCGACTTTACAAACTCAGTAGTACCTACTGTTGAAGTAGAAGTCCCTTCATCATAACCAATGAGACATATATCTTTAAATATTTTTGTACTGTTGAGGATTCCATTTAAATTCTTTAACCCAGTCATCATCTTGTAGATATTGGAGGTAAAATGAGACAATTCCTTCTCACTGACACTCAACCTATCTTTCAAAGATTTAGTCATCTCTTTCTTTTCATTAAGGAAGTTTTCAAGATACGATGTAGAATTATTTAGAGCCCTAACATTCTCATTTAATCATTCAACCTCAAATTCATTTTTTGTAAAAGACTAAGCCAACTATTCTTATGCATTCTCAAGAACTATAATCTATTTCTTCAATATTTTGATCTCAGCATAATGATTAAGAAAGGGATTAGGACAAATAAATAGCTATGTAGTTTTTCCCAAAGTAGGAACCTTCAAATACTCCTCAAGTTTCTTTACTTTCCCATGATTTGCATTAAAATTTTCAAGAAAATCGTCATATTTCTATTGAATGACCTCTCACTTATTTATGAGATCATGTTGTTGTCTATTCGTAGAGGACTTCCGTTTCTCTATAGTTTTCTTCAATGCATTGATCCTGCATTATTTTCATCAAGGCTCTCAACAACCTTTATCTTGTCCTTTTCAGACTAAATATGATCCAATAACAAAACATTGTAAGAATCAAGCAATTCATCTTTTTCATCTTCAACTTTATTGTCTTTAGCAGTTTCCTCTTGAATATCTATGATAGTAGTAGGATGATCAATGATACTAGTAGAGGCAATGAAAGCCATAAAGTTAGTATCATCCTCACCATCACCACTGATACTATCTAAAACAGTGACCTCAACTTTCATTGCACATTTGTTTGTGAATTTTAGTTTCTAAAAGAACTAAGTAGTAATGTGTCCTTATTTTCCACATTCAAAGCACCTTATTTTATTCAAGTGATCTTTTTTTGGTTTCTTAGAACCATTTTTTGATTCTTCATCATTTCTAGTAGATCTTAAGGTTTTGGAACTGGAAGTTTCTCTCCCAATAATCCCAAAAGAAGGTTTCTTCTTCTGAAAGCTCCTAGTAAATATCTAAGCAAAAAATTTCATTTCCTCTTCATCAAGGTCAGAATCATCATTTCATAACCTATGATACACATATATTTGAGTAGTTTACTTCTCTTAGTAGTCTTGAGGGCTAAGCTTTTTCCCATTTTAAAGTAATATTATCTTGTGTTGGTACAAGGTGATATAGTTTGAAGACTTGCAAGTCACCAACTAACTCATTAATAGTAAGTTTACCTAGTTTATACATGGACTCAAGCATAGTAACTTTGGTGTGAAACTAATGGGGTAGACTAGCAATGACTTTCTTAATATGCTTTTCCTTACTAGTAGGTCTACCTATGTTGTAGGAACAATTGATAATGTTGGAAAAATCCTGCATAGAATTTTTCAAAGGTTTCATCCTCTAGCATGATATAGAGTTTAAAATCTTTATTCAACTTTAGAATTTTGGATTTTTTATCGCTGAAGTACTTTCATGAGTGATCTCTAAGATTTCACATGCTTGTTTTGAAGAATACAACTCTGAATTCTTTGATATTCATCTAGGAAAACAACCTTGATGATTGCATATAAACCTTTACTATTCCATTTGAACTCCTTGCTTTCTTCCTTAGTCTATTTAATCATTGCTTTAGGAATCATGGAACTGTAGGGTAGGGTTTTAGTTGGAGAAGTCCAACCAATTTTAACAAGGAATCAAACACAGTCAAATTAGGATCACAAAAAAACCCTCATTTGTGATTTCTAATAGGAATTGTTCAGCCCATCAAAAAGTAGAGGTCTACCTACCTTGCCTCATTCTCCCAACTCCATCAAAGAGAAAGTTTGTGTAAAAAAGTGAGTTAACAAAATCAACATTGGAACGATTAATCCAAATAGCGTGAACCCACTCTAATATCCATTAAAAGAGTCCATGACTTGGTATATGACCAGGGTTAAGAGATTCAGACTCTTAATGGCCCTAACTTACACAAACAAGAATATAAACACTTATACAAATCACGTAGTAGAATCACATATAGTACAACATCGATAAAAAAATAAATTGAATAACAGATGTTATATATCAAAGTAGAAAGAAAGTAAGCATAAATGTTTTGTAATAAGATTTTATGCTTCAATATCTTAAGACCGATGAGTGCTTAAAATGCACTAAATATACCATATTTTAATGTCATTTAATTAATAAAATGGATTTGTATTTGTTTTATTCTATTATATTTTAGTTAAATCTATTTTTTAGATTAATGTGTATATTATAGTGTTTTGCAGGTATTTTAATATATGAATGTCAAAAACAAAGAAAAATACTTGAAGCATGTTTATCACACTTTTTGGAGCTCAAATGAATATCGTTTATTTGATATTATCCAAAGTGAAGAAAAGCGATAATGCAAAATAAAGAAAAAATAATTATATGCTACGGCATAAGGAAGTTTGAACTGGTCAAAAATCTGGTTACAATCTGACCGTGTTGCGGAAAAAATACAAGTTTTCCCTCACATTCTTTCCTATAAGTAGGACCTTCTGTATACGAAGACAATAAGCTTCCAAGTTGCGTTGTCAGCAACTATCTCTCCCCTTTTTTGTAGATTTTTATATTTTTAGGTTTTAAAATTTATTTAGTTCTTCCCTCAATTTTGAGGAAGAACATGTTTATGTTTTAGTAATTTCTAGTTTTCGATTCAACAAATTCTAGAGTGCAATTACTATCAGAGTTTTTTCAGTCTTAAGGTGTTAATTATATTCTTTTTGTAGTTCATATATCTATGTTGCTTCTTTTGTGTCATTCTTGATTTGTTTGTGATCAATTATAACATGTCTGGCTGATAGTGAATATGATATAATAATAACGTTGTTATGCTTGCAAAATATTGAATAGATAAAACATTTTTTTAAAATAAATTGATTTTATTTTTATTCAAATTTTTTATAAAAAATATTATTTGAAGAAGTACATTACTCTTAATTTGGAAATATTATTTTTATAAAATAAAGATTTAATTACCTAGACTTAATTTGGAATAATACTCTTTTATTTTATATTTAATTATTTGGTTATTTAGAACGAAGCTCTATTTCAACAGTTTTTTACAAAGAATTATTATTTTAAAATATATTGACAACATATTTTCTTAAATAGTTTTAAAATCTGAAAGTTATTTTTCAGATAGTTAAACTTTTAAGTTTAATTTGGACACCTTGAATAAAATATAATTAACTGATTCTGCCTAAAGCTGTGATTAGATGATTTTCTATTTTCTTAGGAATAAAGTTGAAATTTAATACTTAATTAATTAATAGGCTCTACATAAGGATATTAGTTAATTAATATTAAACAAAATATTTTGGTCCCTCCTAAATACACTTTCATACCAAAAAGAAAAAAAAATCAATTTATATATTTATAATTTAAATAATATGACGAAACATAATTATTGAACTATTATATCCATTATTCTTCACTATTTATGAATGTACTAAATTGCATTAGTATTTATTAAATCTATGTCCATCTTTATCTTTATGTATTAGATTAGTTTTGTTTCAAAAACTAAATAATTGAGACAAAATGTTTGGGTTTAATTTTATTTTTAAAATTTGAATAATATTTAAAAACCACACAATATTACTTCCTTGAATCGACCTTGGGAGTATACATATCATTTCTATAAATGATTCGTACACTTGTGAGAATTAATAAAATTTAAAATGGATAAGTATTTACGAAATCAGTATTATCTCCGATTTCGTTCATCAAGTTTTTGGTACCGTTGTTCGAGAAATAATGGTGATTTTTATATCATTATCAAATCTTAAAAACTTTATGTGATGTAAATATTGTAATTTTTATTTTTAGAATTGAATTTCAAATAAAAAATCAAATAAAAAAAGTTAAAAATATATTAGATTTGAAAATTAAGCTCATAAACATAAAAAAGGATATAAGATAGAAGTAAATTAATATCTAAATTATTTGTTATACATATTAAAAAAATCAAAAATAAAAGATATATTTTTAAATTTAAATTTAAATCTTTTAAAAAAATTAAAAATATAATTTTTTTAATAAATCTTTATGATTTACGGTTCATAATAATAATAATAATAATATATCTTACATTTTAATTAATGTAATTTAATTATTAAATTAAAAAAATATAAATAAAGAGTAAAATAAAATATTTAAAAAAGTAGTTCAAAGATTATTATGTCTAGAAGAGTAATTCTTTGAAGCTTTTGTACCCTTAGCCTTTCTTGGGAACTTTGCTTTGTTTAGGATGGGTTTTAAGGAGGCTTTACCCCACTATTTTTTTCTGGTAGCACTCTTAGTTTGTACTGATTATGTTATTTATCTTAGAAATTAACTTAACTTATTTGTTTAGTATTTTATTCCTTTTCTTTTTTATTGACAAGTGTTTTAAATTTACACTTTCAATAGTCTATGTATGGTAGGTGATCCTTAGGAAAACTACTATACATATATAATATTCATAAATTTAAACAATTGTCCACAAGGCTGGATTCTAACCATCACCTTATTTTTGAGCCAAACATAGAACCAAGCCTTAATCCTCCACCAGAACCAAAAGAAATGGGAGAAAACCCACATGTTAGGGAAACCACCATGAAATAGTTTGCATGGCTAGTAATTGCACGATAACTACCTCTATCCTATTGGGTAAGGTTGCTCAAAATTATGAATGGAAAAATATTCATTTGTTTATGCTTCCTTCAATTCTCGGGTTACCTAATGAAGAATCATTGTATTTCATTAGGGACTTTTATTCAACAATCTATAATTTTCCCCTCGGTGCTATTACCGAAAACCAACTAAGAATAATGTGTTTTCCCTACACTTTAAAAGACAGGGCAAAGGCATGGTTAATGTCACTTCTTCCAAGTTCTCTGATATCTTGGGAGGAGGTATATCACAAATTCATGGGAAAATTTTACTCCTATAAGAAGACATCATAACTGAGAGCAAAAATTGCTAATTTCTCTCAAATGGAAGGAGAGCCTTTCTATGAAGATTGAGATAGCTTCAAGCTATTTCTCACTCAATCTCTTTGAGATGTTGGGTGCTAATTCCCAACATAAGAGCACCAGAGTGAGATGGGCTAGAATTAATGAAATAGATTCCAATATTGAGGTATAACTATAGGTTTCACAGTTGACAAAGCAAGCTGCACTTCTCTCTAAACAAGCCATTTCCAACTTAGAGAAATGTGGTATATGTAGGAATTAGGGACATAGTGCTAATGCCTATTCATTTCAAGGCAAAGAAAATGCTATACCTGAGCAGGGTAATGTATTGGGAGGGTACCAACCAAGACCCATATATGATTCCTATCAAAACACTTATAGTCCTGGGTGGAGGAATCATCATAATTTCTCATGGAGGTAGAACAATCCTTTATTTGCCTAGAATTCAAACCAATAAGGCTAGAAATTCCACCACCAGTAGCAAAAAAATCTTCCCAACAAGCCAACCTTAGAGGATAACTTGAATGGTTTTATTCAAGTTAGTAAAGACAACTCAACAATTGGACTATGTAGAGGCTTCAATTAAAAAGGTGGAAGTCTAAGTTGAATAGTTTGTAAAGCATTTACAGAGACATTGGATCTTTAAATTGTTGGAGTCTCTCTTGTGTAACGTTTTACTAAAAGACAATAACTTTTAGTCATAAATGAGAGGTCTAAAACCCAAAACTATGTCTCTTCAGCTTGCGGATAAATATACTAAATATGTGAAGGGAATAGTTGAAGATGTGCTAGTGTATGTAGATAAACTTATAATACATGTTGATTTTGTAGTTCTAGATATGAAGAAAAACCCATCTTTGGACAAAGAACATACAATTCATCTTGGTAGACCATTCATGACTACAACCAAAACTATTGTTGATGTCCAAGATGGAAATTTAACAATTACAGTCTTAAGAGAGATTATTAAGTTTTTGACTCTTCGCCCTTTCTTTCTATTTCTACTATTGATGAATTCTATAATGTTGAATCAATGGATATACTTGTACATAACACTTTTATGCATAATAGAACAAAAGAAAAATTGGAAATTTCTTTTAACTATTGAAAAGGAATAAGAGGATCTAGATTAGGGGATTAAGGGGAAGAGACTACTACACCTATCTTAGAACTTAAATAATTACCTAATAACTTTAAGTATGTGTTTTTGGGTAAAGAAGAAACTTATCCAGCTATTGTTTCCTCCTTTTTGACCAAAACCCAAGAAATTGAACTTGTTAAGATGCTTATGAAATTTAAGGTGCAGAAGATCAATTTAGAAGACAATGCTAAACTCGTTAGAGAGGCCCAGAGAAGACTTAACTCGATCATGCAAGAGGTAATTGAAAAGGAAAATTTGAAACTTCTAAAAGAAAGAGTCATTTACCTAATTGCTGATAGTAGGTAGGTTAGTATCATGCATATGGTACCAAATAAGTTAGGAATAACATTTGTGAAGAATTATAAAAATTAATTAGTTCCCACTCGAATAATTAATGGATAGAAAATGTGTATAGATTTCAAGAAACTGAATATATACAGTAAAAAGGATCACTTTTCCCTTCCATTCATTGATCAAATGCTAGAAAGACTAATTGGGCATGAAATTTGATGTTTTCTAGATGGTCGTTCTGGTTATTATCAAGTAGCTATTGCACCAAAAGATTAGGAAAATACCACTTTCACATGTCCTTTTGGGACATTTACTTTTAGAAGGATGATGTTTACGCTATGTAATGCACTTTCCACATTCTAGAGATGCATGATTTCAATCTTCTTAGACACTATGGAAAAATTCATTGAGGTATTTATGAATAATTTTTCTTTTTTTGATACCCAAATGAATTATTCCACCTTTGAGAAAGAATTTTTGGCTATTATGCTTTCTTTAGATAAATTTAGGTCTTAATTAGTAGGTTCTAAAGTAATTTTGCATTCTAATCATGCTACTTTAAGATGTCTACTAAGTAAACCTATTACTAAGCCAAGATTAACCTAGTGGGTTTTACTCTTACAAGAATTTAACCTAGAAATCAAAGATAAAAGTGGCAATGAAAACTTATTGGCTAATCATTTATCTAGGTTAATTTTTTATTTCAATTCTCTTGAAGGTGGGAGTAAAGAAGAAGTTATTGAAACTTTTCCTAATGAACAATTGTTTTTTGTAGGTCCAAATCCATGGTATGCTGATATAGTAAATTATCTTGCTAGTGGTATTTTAAGACCTAATATATCTTATAAGAAAAGGAAAAAAGTTATTACGCTCTTGTAGGCAATACTTTTGTGATGATCCTTGTCTACTCAAGATTGGTCAAGATCAAATCATCAGAATGTATATGCCTGAAGAAGAACATAAAAGCATCTTGGACTTTTTTTCATAAATGTGGAGGCCATTTTAGAGGTAACAAAATAATCTTTAAGGTATTGGAATCTAGATTTTACTAGCCAACTCTTTTAAAAGATGCTATTATGTTTTGGGCTCATTGTGATAGATATCAAAGTACAGGTAATATAGGAAAATGAGATTAAATGCCTTTAACATCTAATCTAGTTGTTGAACTTTTTATTGTATGGGGGGATTAACTTTATGGGTCCTTTTCCCCAAGATCGGTGCAAAACTGCAATTGCACAATATCATAGTTTTATAATAAAGTAATAAGAAAAGTATCATCCTTAGGGATTGGTAAAGTATTTTTGACAAATATCAAAATTATACTAATCTCAATTTTATCTAGAGAAATCACTAAGGTTGTTGTAATTGGAATTTAAAATAAAAAACAATTTAAAGAAATGAGGAAAAGAAAATAAAGATGTTATTTGAAAATCAAATCAATGGGAAGAAAACTTCTAGGAAATGGATTTCACTTAATTCCTCGTTATGCTTTACTCATCTAGCTAATTGAATTTAATTCTCTCTATTTGTTTGCAATCTCCAAAAAACATCCAAAAGTCTCTTTCGATAGTCAATTGGAAGCATTCTTGTTAATTAATTTACATAAGAGTATGCAATTTAATAAAGAAAGAAAGCATTAAGACCAATAATTTTAATACTATACAAGTTTGTAAAAGTCTTTCTTTACCTACGTTGAAATATTATACATCTATCCTATAATTCCCTCTTTTGATAGTAAATTACAAGATAAAAATCATTTAATTAATGACCAATTAATTAGAAGGAATAAAATCAGAATAAAGTAGACAAACATGAAGATAAATAATTCAAATTAACATAGAAAATCAAGCATAGTTCATAGTTAAATTACATCTTTTTCCTAGGATAAAGAAAAATTGGTTCATAATGAAAATTAAATTTAACATAAATTAATTCACCATAATTGTTTGAGAGGAATTTAAATCAAATTGAATGGCAAAAAGAATCTACTTTCATGTCTTCATCTACGTTTTCTTTTTCTTTCTTTTCAATCTGGTGGCGCTTTCCTCTCTCCCTGTGTTTCCTCTCTTTTTATTTCATTTTTTTATCCTTTTGTACCACTCCTCTTTCTTCCTTTGGTATATCTATATCTATGTGTATATATATCCTCTTCATTTTCTTCAAATCTGTAACAAAATTTAAATAATAATCATGAATTCAAAAATCAATAAAATTAAATAAAATTAGACTAAAGTTAAAGTTGAGAAGTGATAGATTATGGTAAATTATGCAAGTCATCAAACACCCCTAAAATTTAAACTTTTTTTCCTCAAACAAATAGAAAATAAAATGAAAGACAAATATTGACAATATCAACTAGACCCCATAGAGAATTATCATCACTCACCAAGCCATGATCTAAATTTAGATTTCGTCACTAATAAAGGTTAAGCATTTGTCAAGCAAGAGTTAAGAATTTACTTCAACCTAAAGCTATGTCTTTGAGTGTGTGTGTGTGTGTGAAGTAGTCAATTTAACTCCAAACCACCAGCAAATTTAGATAAAAGTAGAACAACTGAAATCAGAAGAATTCTCTCAAAACTTAACTCCATAAGTCCAAGTTTCAAAAATCCCCTCCATTAATGCAATCAAATACCAAAATCAGAGATCAAAAGGTCTTTAATCGGGGTTGTAATGACAAACCACATGATAAGGGATAAGAAACAAATGGACATGGAAAATCAAAGCAAGATGAGTAAATACTTGGTAGAAAGAAACAATAAAAATAATATTCACAGGATTCACACCATAGCTCTTTCTTAACAATATGCTCATATTAATGATAATATTGTTTCCATATATGTGTTGTGCTCTCTTCTTCTTCTTCTTTTCTTTCTTTATTTCTTTTTTTTCATGTGATTGCTTTGATACTTATAGTTTTTACTAATTTCAACCACCTTAACCATTTTTTGATTCTTTCCTTTCACTTTATTTCTTTTTCTTTATTCTTATTTTTTTAATCTTTAATCAAATAGAGAAAACATAATATGAATTATTTAGTTTGAACTAACTTTTTCCTTAAATGAAAATTTCTACCAAAGTATTTTCTCAAAATTTACAGTAAATTCATGGTTTGTCAAGCTTAGAATGAGAATGGTTTATGTAATTAAAAAAACAAATAAAGGTTTATGTAAAATAATGCTCAAGGGGGTTGACTATGGGAATACACCATGCAATGATGGCATGATAATTAGGAAGGCTGGGAAGGCTTTTTGGTTGTGACAAAAAATTGCCTAGATTATTTCTCTAATATTTGGTATCAACTAGGATTTCTCCTCAAGGATCCATTAACGGATTCTAGAACAAAGCAAGATTGAACTTTCCTAACCCAGTTAATTCAACTCCTTCTCTTCATAGGCAAAATAGAGTAGAAAAAAATTTACTATGTGCTCAATTATTTTCAAGGCCAAGGATTTAAATCAAAGTATCCACAAAACTCTAATTAATATAATAATAGATTTTGAAAAAAAATTCTCAAACCCATCATCAATCACAAATTTCATAGTCATAGCGAATTCAATCATACTTAAATACATGCTTGATAAGAGAATTCAACAACTCAAGACTATAGGAGTTGACACCCTCAAACATAAACTAAACAATGTCCTCATTGTAATTTAAAAGTGAGATAGATTGAAGAAATGA
This sequence comes from Hippophae gyantsensis, assembly GCA_030763125.1. Taxonomy (NCBI): domain Eukaryota; kingdom Viridiplantae; phylum Streptophyta; class Magnoliopsida; order Rosales; family Elaeagnaceae; genus Hippophae; species Hippophae gyantsensis. The sequence goes on along the minus strand of CM061037.1, from coordinate 34,934,402 downwards.
ATGGAACTTCCCTAGTTTTATTATGGATCCACATTAGTTAGTAAATTTCAGCTCTTTATTCCTACAAAATAAACAACATCAAAATCCAAATTATTCAAATAGTAATAAAAAATAAAATAAAATAAAATAAAAGAACAAAAGAAATTTTTATGCACTACCTCACATATGCGCTTGTTTTATAGACTATAGCCAAACTTTTCAATCTTCATCAATTAGGATTGCGAAGAGAAATAAAAGAATAATTCTTCTCCACTTGTTTGTCTATAATAATTCTTCAATCTCTCACCATTATCTTTGAATATATTACTTGCCTTTTCCTTCAAGTCTATTGCTCCAAAAGTGGAAACTTTGTCAATTGTATAAGGACCTATCCATCTTGATTTTAACTTACCTGGGAAGAGTTTTAGTCATGAATTAAGAGCAAAACTTATTGTCCTAGAGCAAACTCACACCTAAGAATCTATTAGTCATGCCACTTCTTTTTCCGTTCTTTGTATATTTTTGCATTTTCATACGCATCGTTCCGGAACTCATCCATCTCATTCAATTGAAGAAGTCACTTTTCCCCTGCTGCCTTCAAATAAAAATTAAATTTCTTTGCAGCCCAATAAGCATTATGCTCTAACTCAATATGTATATGACATTCTTTTCCAAACACTAATTGATAAGGAGACACCCTGATAGGTGTTTTAAAAGATGTATGGTATCCCCACAAAGGTTCATCAAGCTACTTTGCCAAATCCTTTCTATTGGTATTAATTGTCTTCTCAAGGATATTCTTGATTTCTCAATTTGAAATTTCAACATGGCTATTAGTTTAAGGATGGAAGGCAAGTGCTATCTTATTCTTTGCACCATATTTAGAGAGAAGGTTGTTGAACAACTTGTTGCAAAATAGGTCCCTTCATCATTAATAATATCTCATGGAGTGTCGAATCTTGTCATTCATAATTGGCCTTACATTATCCTTCAAGGTAGCTTGTGCATTCTGTTCTCCTTCAGCCATGGCTAATATTTTCTTCTTTCTTCATGATCTAAAGGTTCTTTTAATCTCTGGATCAAAAGGAATAATGTTTCGAGTTCTAACACGGTGCATCCAACGTCAAAAACACACCTAAAAAAAATAAAATAAATTATAATTCTAAATTAAAACCAAAATTACTTTGTATTGATATTGACAAATATACAAAAATGCAGAAAAGAAAATAAAGATGTTATAATAAAGTGATAAGAAAAGTATCATCCTCAAGGATTGGTAACTTATTTTTGACAAATATCAAAATTATAATAATCTCAATTTTATCTAGAGAAGTCATTAAGGTTGTTGTAATTGGAATTTGAAATAAAAAACAATTTAAAGAAAATGCAGAAAAGAAAATAAATATGTTATTTGAAAATCAAATCAATGGGAAGAAAACTTCTAGGAAATCAATTTCACCTAAGCATGACTATGCTTTACTCATCTAGCTAATTGAATTTAATTCTCTCTTTTTGTTAGCAATCTTCAAAAAAAAATATCCAAAAGCCTCTTTTTGACATTCAATTGGAAATATTCTTGTCAATTAATTTACATAAAAGTATGCAATTTAATAAAGCCAAAAAGCATTAAGAGTAATGATTTTAATACTACACGGGTTCATACAAGTCTTTCTTTACCTAAGCTAAAATATTCTAGATCTATCCTATAATTCCCTCTTTCGATAACAAATCACAAGATTAAAATCATTTAATTAATGGCCAGTTAATTAGAAGAAATAAACTCAAAATAAATCAGAAAAACATGAAAAGAAATAATTCAAATTAACATAGAAAATCAAGCATTGTTCATAATTAAATTACATCTTTTTCCTAGAGTAAATAAAAATTAGTTCATGCTAAAAATTAAATTTAACATAAACGAATTCACCATAATTTTCTGAGAGGAATTGAAAAAAAATTGAATCGTAAAAAAGAATATGCTTTCGTGTCTTCTCCTACATTTTTTTTTCTTTTTTTTTACTTTTCGGTCTAGCGGTGCTCTCCTCTATCCCTTCATTTCCTCGCTTCCTTTGGTATATATATATATATATATTCTCTTCGTTTTCTAAATTTTCTTTTTTTCCCCACTGTTTACTTCATTGCTATATATATATATATAATAGTATGTAATTGTGTTTCTCTTCTTTTTTTTGTTCTCTACGCGCTCTGTTTTATCTGCCTTTCCTAGTTGTTATGGATTATATGTCCAAGTGGATAGAAGTTATACCCATTAAAACTAATGATTCGAATGTTGTTGTTAAATTCTTTAAGGATTCAATTTTTAGTAGGTTCAGAATGCCTAGAGCAATAATAAACGATGGAGGAAGTCATTTTTGCAACAAATGTTTTGATGGAATACTAAAGAAATATAATATGACACATAATGTGGCTACTCTATATCATCCTCAAACTTCCAATTGAGTGGAACTGAGTAATAGGCAAATAAAAGGGATTTTTGAGCGCATTGTTTTCCCTTGAAGGAAGAATTGGGCAATTAAATTAAATGATTCCTTATGGGCTTACCCGTATAGCGTACAAAACACCCATTGGGATGAACCCTTATCATTTAGTCCTTATGAAAGTAGGCCACTTACCTACAAAACTCAAAATAAGGCTTATTGGGCCATTAAAGAACTAAACTTGGATTTTGATAAAGCAAAAGAGAAACGGTTGCTCCAACTCAGTGAACCTGAAGAGATTAGGGATGAAGCCTATATAAATTCAATGTTGTATAAGAAATGTACAAAGCACTATCATGAAAAGAGGCTAGTTCGTAAGACTTTTCTTCCTGAGCATGGAATGAAAATTCTTTTATTTAATTCTCATTTGATATTGATTATAGGAAAACTAAAACCAAGATGGGATGGACCCTATATAATTACCCAATCATTTCCATATGGAACAATAGATTTGTTAGATCCAAAAACACAAACAACATTTAAAGTTAATGGGAATCATGTAAAAACTTATTTTGAAGGAATAATAACGCAATAGACATTAAGTCCATAGATGTGTATAATCCTAGGCATCATATGGCAAAAATGTCTTACTTAGATGCTAAACTAGACGTCAGATGGGAGGAAACTCATCATTTGTAGGTAATATTATTATTCTTTGATTTTATTTTGTCAATTATAATATTTCAATTCTTGTTTTGTGAACATTATTTAGAAATGTTAATTTTATAACTGTTTGTTCAAATTTATGAGAAGTACACATCTGTGTAATTTTAATATGTTTGGATTGATGGATGCATCTATAACTACATACCAACTCTTGAACAAGTTCACATAAATAGGTAACTTTTCTCTTTACTCTTTACCTTTCATTTATAATTGTTACGTTAAGGGCAATGTAAATTCTAGGTTGGGGGTAAGAAAGTTACACTTATAAAATTTTGTAAATTTTGTGCTAAATTGAAATTTTTATGTTTAGATGCTTTCATTTCTATATTTGTTTTTATTTACTTTTTTTGTGTGCTATTATTTATTTTTATTGAATTACGAATTTTTGGTTTATTTTTAAATTTTTCTTACAAAATGATCATGTCTTCTAAAGTTAATTTTAAGAATATGATTAAGTCTTTACATTATTATATTAATTTCAAAAAAAATTCATGGAATAATATGAGTTAGTTTTTGTCATAACTAGTATTTCATGATAAAATGTTAAAATTGTGATGAACCCAAAATTGGTGTTTAAGAATCAAATAATGGAGACTACCCTTGTAAGAATATATTTTGAGCCATTATGTTACTATTATGAGTGATAATATTTTTCTACTCTGTAAACACTCTTCTTATCAATTTTAATTATTAGATGATATCTATAGGTCTTTACATTGAATGTTAGGATTTTTACATCCAATAAAGTGTCATGTATTTATTTTTATTGCTTAAGTTGAACAAGTTAAGTAGAAATTGAAAATACATACATTTCTATTCATTCATGCATGACTTCTAAGAAAAGAGATAAATATAGGGTTACCTAAATCAATAAAATAAAATGCCACAAATTAGCTACTCATGCTATCATACAATATATATATATATATACAATCTGTACATGGGTCTTTTCTCTAAAAAAGAAGAATATCTATAAAAAGAAGAAGAATATCTCTAAAAAAAGACAGATAAAAAAATAAATAGTATAAACTACATCCTATGACCCATTATCTTTCAAAGTTGTGAGAATTAGCTAAATAGAAAAGAAAAAAATATAGGAAATAATTCCCCAAGAAGTCAATAAATTTTCTTCATCTCCTAAAAAACATCTTACCTGAGATTTTTATTTGATGAATTTGATTAATTTATGAAAATAATGTGATTTCTTTATAAATCCTTTAACTTGATTTCTTTCATGAGATCAATATGATGCATTATTTTTGAGCATTTTCTTCGTTAAACATATGTAAACTATTAGTTCATTTCTATATATAAACTCTTTTGCATATACCTCTGAATAGGTGCTTGAACCAATGGGATCAATATTATTGAGAATATGCCTTGTGAGATTAGAGTCAAAGCGAATTAGAATTCCTTACACTGAGATTGGATAATTTATATTGAAACATTTTTTATTTGAATATGAAAGTGATTTTTAAACTAACTATTATAATAAATCATGAATTTTTAAAATATTGAAATAACTTATGCTATAGATTTTAATTATAAACTTAAAAGAAATTTTAAAGCATGAGAATTTATGTTTTTCTTATTCTTTTTACTTTGTTTTAAATTTTTATTTTTTATGTGATATTTGTTTGTTTTTTTATTTTCAATTTTGGTTTTACTTTTGATGTTTGTGGGTACCAAATCTACAAACCCTTACGAGGCTTAAAATATTCTATTAGGACAACCTAAAGATTTAAAGACTCGTTGTATACGCTAAATGCAACCGTGTTACTCTATGAAAATGATTTAGGATAAATTAATTTCTAGTTTTGTTTTTAGTTTTTCACTATTTTTGCCACGAGATTAGCAAGAAACTAGTTAGGGTTGTGATAAGTTCTCCAAAGTTCTTATTATATTATGATTTTATGCAAATCTATCTTTTCAGAATCACAGGTAAATTTTGTAATTTTAGGTATTTCTGGTATTAAAAAGACTCAACTTGAAAGAATTATACTTGAAGCACCCATTACAACTTGGAAGATTAAAAGAAAACATTTATAAAACATTACATATGTTTTAAGAATTAGAAAAAGATTCTACAAGGAATTTAGGAATCAAAAGTAATGGGATTTGAAGTGTGTTATGAGCAGCAGTGTGAGGCCAAAGGAAAATATTTAACACATTCTAGATATGATATATGCTACCGTGTGAAAACATTATATGCTATGGCACGAAGAGAGTGAATCATGCTTAAACCGTGTACATGCTGTGTATACTGCAGCATGGAAAACAAAAATTTGTGCCGCTTGGTAGAAAAATTTGCTTTTTCCTCCTTTCCTCATCCTATAAATAGGACCCTATTTCTTTTGTAAAAAATATATTCCATATCCCATCAGCTCTCTTCTAACCAATTTCTTACATTTGTTAGCTTTCTTTAGCTTTTTTTTCAATAGTTTAAATTTCTTCTCTCATTTGAGAGTTAAAAAAATTTAGTTCATGTAATAGTTTTAGTTTTAGTTCAATAAATAGCACTGCAATTCCATTCGAAGGTTTTCCATAATAGAAGTAATTCTTAAACAATTTTGTTGAGGCTTATTTAAATGTATTCTTTTCGAATTATCTCTAAGCGTTCTTTTATATGCTATATGTTTAATTTATTGATAATTTATTAGATTAAGCATATTTAGCTTTAAATAATATAGGATATTAGTAATATTGTTATGATAGTGGAATATTAAAGTAGATTAAATATTTTTATAAAATGAATTTAGTTTTATTTCATCATCAAGATTCATACCAAAGTTCATAAATGAAAAAGATATTGACGAAATATTTTTCATAATAAACAAGAGAGTTATATTTAGGATTTAAATTATCTTAATCTAATTTAGAGTAGCACTCTTAAATATTTTGGTATATATCAACTATATTGTTAGCATGAGCTTTTTTCAAATATTTTTATAAGAATTATTATTGAAGATATATTGACGATATATCTTTCATAATAGTTTTAAAATCTAAAAGTTAGATCCACATACTTAAATAAGAAACTCAACTTAGACATCTTGATGAAAGTTCAAGTTGTTAGATCAACCAAAGCTAGAAAATTAAATGGTTTAGTAATTTCTAAGAAAATGAGTATAATTTAATTAAGTTGTAAATTGTTGGCTCTACCGAAGGAGGTAAGTTAAAGTTTAATTAACAAAAGAAATGATCATTGTCTTAGGATGTTTTCATAGCTATAAAAAAGAATCAATAATCTTAATTCATATTTTTAATAACCTACCTAATATTAAACAAACATAATTAACTAGCTAATGTATCCCACAAATTCTCCATTGCATGATAAATATTTAATTGCTTCAATGTTTATTGAATGTATCCTTCTTTTAATGTCAATAGTTTAGGTATTTGATGCTTATTTTCGCAAGTGTACGAATCGTTCAAGTAATAAAGTGTACAAAAGTACGGATATCGAACCTACAAGGAATGGCGTTACTAAGTACCGAAATTGACTAACCCTAATTTTATTTGAAAACCGAATTGTTGAAATTGTTTTAAAAGTAAATTAACATAAAACTAAACGCAAATAACAAATTTTAAGTTTGTTCACAAATGATTAAAAACGCTAAGGCATTTGATTTCGCTAAATCAATTCAATCCGATTTCAAGTCATGTTATATGAAAATCAAAGCTAAAAGTGATGGTTGAAAAACCCAAACTTATCTAATACTCTTTTCTCAAGTTATATTAGAATTACTTATCTATGAAAACCAACTATATTTCTATGAAGATTTAATCACAAATAAGCACATTACGATTTATGGAATTTCTAGAATAACCACATACATCATGCATTAGGTGTCAAACTCGCATTCAACATACGGTATTTATCACAAGAAGCATTCATTACACATCTCCTCTCGGTCTCAATATAATGCAACAAATCATCTAAATCTTGATCAGAAATTTAAAAGCATTAAGCATGGAAATAAATACTCAACTTGAAAACAATGAATTCATATAACAATAACAAAAGAAATCAGATTTCCTTGATTTAACTACATCATAGCCTTAGCAAAAACGAATTAGTTCATAACGGAAATAAGAACAACCATTACTTCAATTGAATTCATGAATAAAAAATCTGAATAAAATGCAGAATATGAAGGCTAAGGAGAAGAGATGAAGAACTCTTGAAGATGAAGACTTGGTAGCAACAATGGTGATGATCCTTCAAGCTTCTCCAAACTTTCTCTCCAAAATTTGTCTTTTCTCCTCCAAAAATGATTCAGATCTGTTCTCTCTGCCGTCCCCCTCTTTCTCCATCATATTGTATATATAGATCTAGGGTTTGGGGGGCAATTTTGGAACAAAACAACCAAAAAAATCTGTTTTCGGACGAAACTCGCCGGCGGCGACATTATTCTCGCCGCGGCGAGATTTCTGGAAAATAAATTTTTTTGGGTTTTTGATTTTGGCCGGCGGCCAAAATAATGTGGCCGGCGGCCAGATGCATTTGGCCGGCGGCGAGAATATTTGGTCGGCGGCCAGATGAATTTGCCAAATTTTGTGGTCTCGGGAAGATTTTCGCCGTGCTTTCTGTTGGATTTTCGCCGGCGGCGAGATGTACTTGGCCGGCGGCGAGACTTCTTTGGCCGGCGGCGAGATTGCTTTGCTAAAATCCGTGCTCCCTGCATGATTTTCAACGTATTCTCCGTAGGTTTTCGCCGGCGGCGGTAATATTCTCGCCGGCGGCAAAATTCCAAATCTTGAACTTTTGTTTTCTTTTTATTTGCACTCAATCCCAGTCATTGAAATTTGTCCCAAACTTCTCCATAATTATGATTTTACCTGAAATTGCACTTTAAACACGAAATACCCGTGAAATGACATTTGTGGATTAAATAATAAAATAAAACGCAATTTTCACACAAATATCAACCTTTAAATCATAACAAAAATGCAATAATTTGACTCTTATCAACAACCCCCAACCAGCTTCTTGCTAGTCTCTAGCAAGAAAAGCGATCTATGAATAATTTCAAAGGAGACATTAAAAGAAAAATTCAAAGGAAATTTATTCTATTTACAACATTACATTAAGCGTATGCAATAAGCCTTTAAACCCCTAGGTGGCCCTAGTAGGACGAGTTGTAGTATCGTGAGGGCTTCCAGTGATGATACCCACAAACATCTTACCTATAACTATCCTAACTTAAAACAATAAAATCACATAACAAATAACTTTCACAAATGTCTCAAAAATTGTAAATAACACCCAACATATAGAATAATTAAATGTCACCTAAGCTTTAAGAAATCTCAAATGCCAATTTCACTTTTATTATTGACTCTTAAACATCCATCAAACCACAAACCAATAGCCGTACTGCCCGGATAATATTATGCATAACATCCACAAACAAAAAGGTGAAATGTCGAACTCCATAGGCTCACTTTTCAAACCTCTCTCCACTAATGAAGGAAAATACACCACTTTGGATCAATAGGACTTTATGAGGCTTGTAATGTTAGGCTTAGGTATTTGGTTAAGAAAGAACGGGAAGTGTCAAAATAGAAATAAGGACACTTATTAGATTAAACACAACCAATTAAGTAAAAGAGTAACACCATTTAACCCAAATTGTTTCTTCCGATCATAACCCATTTTTCCACAGATAAACAAAGTTCTTCCTCAATCTTTTACCTTAGTACATCCATCACTAACACTCTTTTATTTACTAGAATGTGAAGGCTTTCTTCTTCTTCTTTTTTTTCTTTTTTTTTTCTTTTTTTTTCTTTTTTTTCTTTTTTTTATTCAATTGCTCTTTGAAAATCCAACTACTTTCTTCCAATATATATGGAATATTTTTTTCATCATCCTTACTCCAATTGTTCTTGAAAAGACATAACCCTCAACCAATTTCTTCCAATATATGTGGAAGATTTCTCCACTTGCTCTTGCAGAGTTTGTGTTCAAAATTAAGTGCTCTTAACAAATAAGGTAGGAATTATATATATATATATATATATATATATATATATTTTTTTTTGGCTCAATAAAAGGTAGGTTATAGAAGGCAAAAAGAAAGAAAAGTAAGGCCAACAATACATTTAAATAGGCTCAAAGAGGTAACTAGTGATATAAAGATAACAAGGTAGGCTTAAAATGGCACAATCGATCCAAAAATGGCCTACATCATATCCTATATAGTGCAATTCCAAATTATTTCGCCTCAAGAGGTTTTCAAATGAGTTCTAGAGTTTGTTGAAATCACAAAAATGTCCATGCAAAATTCACACATAAGACTTCTCTAAGCATTTAGACTAATCAACCAAATCATACCACATACCAAAAGAGTCGCCAACTAGGTAAAATCAACATTTGAAATTCTCTTTAAACCAAAGCAAAATTTAATGTCTTCTAACAACTACTTTTTATCACAATCACATTATTATCATCAACGTGCAAATTAAAACAAGTAAAATGCAAATTAAATAAAAATAAAAATAATAAAATAAGACAATAAAGAAAAAAAAATTAAATCAAAATGCAGAAAAATAAATGGAAAATCAAAATTAAACACAACTAAACACATAAAAAAAATTACTAAAAATGAAGGGGAGAAAATATTTACCGTTTACCGCACCCCCAACCAAAACCTTACATTGTCCTCAATGTAAGAAAGGAAAGAGAGATCTCCTTTCCGCCGGCGGTGAAACTGCCCTCGCCGGCGGTGAACGTAAGAAATTTTCTTTTTCTTTCTTAGATGGGATGGCATTAGGTTTAGCTCAATCTTGTTGGCTCCATTCTTTACCACTGAGGTTGGAGTTTCATTTGTTCCCAACTCCTTAAATGTTTCATCACTGCATAAATATTCATTAGGTGCTGCCAGTAATTCAGAACATTGTCTCGTCCCCTCATCTTCCTCCTCAATTGTTGCAGATTTCACAAGGCAAGCTTCTAGTGATTGCAATGGATTTCTCTCCTCAAAAGTTTTCGAGATTAATCCGTCAATAGTGTTAATTTGAAAACAAGAATGTACATCACTTGGAGATTTTATTTCTTCAAAAACATCAAAAGTTACTTGTTCCTCTTGCACCCGTAGAATGAACTTTCCTTGCTGAACATCAATCAATGTTCTTCCAGTTGCAAGGAACGGTCTCCCCAATATCAACGGTATCTCTCTATCTTCCTCCATGTCAAGCACCACGAAATCTACAGGGAAAATAAACTTACCGACTTTAATTAAAACATCCTCGATTACCCCTAAAGGATGTTTCACCGATCGATCCGCTAATTGTAAAGATATTGAAGTGGGCTTCACTTCTCCCCGGCCTAGTTTCCTGAAAATAGAAAGTGGCATCAAATTAATGCTTGCTCCTAAATCACATAGGACTTTATCAAAATTGCAACTTCCTATAGTACAAGGTATAGTAAAACTCCCTGGGTCTTTCAATTTCTGTGGCAGTTTTCTTTGAAGAACTGCACTGCATTCCTCAGTTAGCATGACAGTTTCATTATCTCCCAGCCTCCTCTTCTTTGATAGGATTTCCTTCATGAATTTTGCATATTTGGGCATTTGTTCCAACATCTCTGCAAAAGGAATGTTAATATGCAATTTCTTAAAAATATCCAGAAATTTATCAAATTGATTATCAAGCTTTTTCTTATTCAATCTTTGAGGATATGGGATAGAAGGCTCATATTTTGCATATGGGGAAGGTTGAATATCCTGGGATCTTGATGGCTTTCTTTAGATTCTTCCATCTTTTTCTCCGATTTCTTCTGATTCTCAAGTTCTTTTCCACTTCTCAATGTGATAGCCTTTACATGCTCTGTGGGATTTATTGTGTCACTAGGAAGCGATCCTTGAGACCTTTCTGCAATCTGCTTTGAAAGCTGCCCTAGTTGGTTTTGGATGTCCCTGTTGATTGCCTCTTGATTTCTGAAATTTTCTCTTGTCTCCTCAATAAACTTTCCTAAAATTTCTTCCAAATTTGTTTGTTTTTTCTCTTGTGGATGGTAGGAAGATGATGACGGTTTGAATCCCCCTTGGTTATTTCCCCATGACAAATTTGGATGATTTCTCCAACCTGGATTGTATGTGTTCGAGTATGGGTTATGTTGAGGTTTTTGGAAATTTGAAACATAATTTGCTTGCTCAGCATTTGGTGAAGCAAATGGATTTCCAACTTGGCACTCGATGCTAGCATGATTTCCACCACATAAATCACATTGTGCAGTTGGTTTGGATTCAAATTTGGAGGACAAAGAATCCATCTTTCTTGAAAGAACAACAACTTGAGCCGACAAAGCATTCACTGAATCAATTTCATGCACTAATGCTGGTCTTTTTGCAATTACCCGCTCTGAATGCCACTGATTGTTGTTTTCTGCCATAACTTCTAATAACTCATGAGCATCCTCTGGTGTTTTTCCCATTAAAGATCCTCCAGCTACAGCATCAATCATTGCACGATAGTTTGAAACCAACCCATTATAAAATGTAGAGACTTGTAGCCAAATTGGTATGCCATGATGTGGGCATTTCCTCAACATTTCTTTGAATCTTTCCCAAGATTCATACAATGATTCTTGGTCATATTGTGTAAAAGATGTGATTTCATTCCTCAATTTTTCCATCTTAGCAGGAGGAAAGAACTTGGACAAGAATTTCTGAACCAATTCATTCCATGTCGTAATTGATCCCGGTGGTAATGAGTTTAGCCACTCCTTGGCTTTATCCCGAAGTGAAAAAGGAAAAACCCTCAATCTTACGGCATCTTCGGACACACCATTTATCTTGTAAAGATCACACACCTCCAGAAAGTAAGCAACATGTGCATTCAGATCATCCTTTGACATTCCCCCAAACTGATTTGATTGAACCATTTGGATAAAGGATGGTTTTATCTCAAAGTTATTGGCTTGAATAGCTGGCCTCCTTATACCTGAAATAGTTCCAGCAACATTAGGCGCAGCATAATCCCTCAAAGCTCTACGATTTCCACCTCCCTCAATAAATGGTGGATCCATGGCTAATTGTCTATTAGGAGCTGAAGTTGAACGTCTTCTCTCTCGGTTTAGACGCCTATATGTTCTATCAATCTCCGATCAAATGGAAGAAGGTTAAGGCTTCTTGTACGTCTCATACAAAAATCCTACAACCAGAAAATCAACTAACACACAAACAACACAAGGTTACTTTTTTTTATGATAAATAAAATAAAACAGCAAAATAAACAAAATTAAAAATGAAAGAAAGATAAAGCAAATTAACTTCAAATTAAAACTAAGATTAGGTAGTATCGATATTAATAAAATCAAACCATTCCCCGGCAACGGCGCCAAAAACTTGATGCTTATTTTCGCAAGTGTACGAATCGTTCAAGTAATAAAGTGTACAAAAGTACGGATATCGAACCCACAAGGAATGGCGTTACTAAGTACCGAAATTGACTAACCCTAATTTTATTTGAAAACCGAATTGTTGAAATTGTTTTAAAAGCAAATTAACATAAAACTAAACGCAAATAACAAATTTTAAGTTTGTTCACAAATGATTAAAAACGCTAAGGCATTTGATTTCGCTAAATCAATTCAATCCGATTTCAAGTCATGTTATATGAAAATCAAAGCTAAAAGTGATGGTTGAAAAACCCAAACTTATCTAATACTCTTTCTCAAGTTATATTAGAATTACTTATCTATGAAAACCAACTATATTTCTATGAAGATTTAATCACAAATAAGCACATTATGATTTATGGAATTTCTAGAATAACCACATAGATCATGCATTAGGTGTCAAACTCGCATTCAACATACGATATTTATCACAAGAAGCATTCATTACACATCTCCTCTCGGTCTCAATATAATGCAACAAATCATCTAAATCTTGATCAGAAATTTAAAAGCATTAAGCATGGAAATAAATACTCAACTTGAAAACAATGAATTCATATAACAATAACAAAAGAAATCAGATTTCCTTGATTTAACTACATCATAGCCTTAGCAAAAACGAATTAGTTCATAACGGAAATAAGAACAACCATTATTTCAATTGAATTCATGAATAAAAAATCTGAATAAAATGCAGAATATGAAGGCTAAGGAGAAGAGATGAAGAACTCTTGAAGATGAAGACTTGGTAGCAACAATGGTGATGATCCTTCAAGCTTCTCCAAACTTTCTCTCCAAAATTTGCCTTTTCTCCTCCAAAAATGATTCAGATCTGTTCTCTCTGCCGTCCCCCTCTTTCTCCATCATATTGTATATATAGATCTAGGGTTTGGGGGGCAATTTTGGAACAAAACAACCAAAAAATCTGTTTTCGGACGAAACTCGCCGGCGGCGACATTATTCTCGCCGCGGCGAGATTTCTGGAAAATAAATTTTTTTGGGTTTTTGATTTTGGCCGGCGGCCAGATGCATTTGGCCGGCGGCGAGAATATTTGGCCGGCGGCCAGATGAATTTGCCAAATTTTGTGGTCTCGGGAAGATTTTCGCCGTGCTTTTTGTTGGATTTTCGCCGGCGGCGAGATTTCATTGGCCGGCGGCGAGATGTACTTGGCCGGCGGCGAGACTTCTTTGGCCGGCGGCGAGATTGCTTTGCTAAAATCCGTGCTCCCTGCATGATTTTCAATGTATTCTCCGTAGGTTTTCGCCGGCGGCGGTAATATTCTCGCCGGCGGCAAAATTCCAAATCTTGAACTTTTGTTTTCTTTTTAATTGCACTCAATCCCGGTCATTGAAATTTGTCCCAAACTTCTCCATAATTATGATTTTACCTGAAATTGCACTTTAAACACGAAATACCCGTGAAATGACATTTGTGGATTAAATAATAAAATAAAACGCAATTTTCACACAAATATCAACCTTTAAATCATAACAAAAATGCAATAATTTGACTCTTATCAGTATTCAACCAAAATAATCATGACAATATATGCTTAGGTTAATAATTTTGTTTATAAGAATTTGTTTAATATTTAAAAACTACATAGCTCCTCTTTAAACTGAGATTGAAAGTATATTAATCATTTTCTATAGGTGATTCATGCACTTTCTAGCTATGTTATATATCAAACAAAATTTGTACTAAACAATTTTTAGGCAATCAAACAACACAATGACACACACTAAAAACCAAAAGACACACCTACTCTAAGTGTATCCATCTTTAATGCTCCATCTATCTTCATGTATCAACCCATCCAATCCTCTATCACTACACACAACACACTTGAAGTAAGAAGACTTCACTCTACACCAAAAACCTACACACATAAAACAAGCACATGCCCCGTAAACATATTATCAAGAAACAACAAGTAGTCTAACCACATAATCGTGTTATCCCTATATAAGTACACAACAATAGGAAAAAACATATGCATAAATGCTCAACTCCATCTGACTTCGTGTAACACTCCTTATGAATGCATACAAGTCAGTCAACAATATGTAGTGCAATCCTACACTCATGGCCCATGCAACACACAACATGACAACAAACATATAGTTGTTTATACCAACTTCTCCCTATTTTTGACAATGAAAGTAAAAGTAATTACCCTAAATGAGGGAAAGAAAGCATAGAAATATGCAATAATCCTAATACTCATACACCATAGTGGAGAAGATTAGAACAAACACAATAAGTAACAACACATGTAGTCATGTGAAATAGACCAAGAATAACATCAAGACAATAGTAAGGTAAAAACATGCAACAAGAAACTGAGAGCACAAACAAACCAAAAGAAGTTTAAATAGAAAACATCTCCCTAATGGAATATATAGCACAAAACCCCATGTCTATACGTGTTATGGGTAGGAATAAAAAGCTTTGCAATGTGCATATAACACATCGACAAGAAGGGCAATCAAACACCAATGGCACATGAATGTGTCAACGAATCGCTAAGAATAAGTTGACTAGGATTCCAACTATTTTCCAAGTTGACACACTCCTAGAAATTCATTATCTTCCCTCAACAACACTTGGGTGCATTCAATTTTGTAACCTCATCCCATACTATACACAAAAATACAGAAAGACATCCTAATCTACAAAATAAAAAATATGTTGCACATTCAAACAATAAAAACCAGGCTATCAACTACATACAAGAGACATGCAATAACTCACTACAATAAGGGAGTAGGTAAAAACATAGGAAGACTTAAGAAATAGGAGATTGTATAAGATGCATGCAATAAGTCATACTATCAGTCCTATTTATGCATGGTTCATTCAAAGTGATGTAAAAAAAGGAAGAACTATAAGAACATAATAGCATAACAATAACATAACAAACAACAAGATGTTAAATAAACACAGCACTTCCCATGACAACATACAATTGACACAAACCTCTCTCCTTAAATGTGTGCATGTGAGGTAAAAAAACTTGTTATGCATTCTACTCTCAAAACTCTCCCAAAATAGAAGAATCTACACCCTTTAGAAACGAATTAATACAGAAATAGGGAAGCAAACTAAGCATATTCAAAGAATTAGATTGTCCTTAATGATTACCCAATACAGTCAACATAAATATCCACATGTCCATTAATCCATGATGCATTCAAGGATATGACTAAATTTTTGAAGACATGTTCTGTGTGTGATATGCTAAACTTGTTTACTCTATATACCATTAAGATATGTTTATGTGAACTAAGCATATAGAAATATAAACTCAAATATCACTAAACATCATAAGTCCACATTTAGCCTCTATCTCCACTAATGTAAGTGCCAAATTAAATTGAGAACAATAGGTCTTTCAAAGCTTGTAGTGATAGGATAAGGTATGGATAGGTGAGAAAATACATTTTAGGCTTAAATTCACCTTTAGTTGACCTAATATATATACACTAAGGTAAAGAGTTCCAAACCACCAACCGTAAACCCTCACACTTAGGTTCTTTTCTTTTAAATTATCAGATTTCATATACTGACATCTCAAACTTATTTTCTTTTTCCTTCACTTCATTACTTTCATTCATCGATACCCCTCTTTTTTTCTTTCTTTTTTAGCTTCTTAAACTAAAAGGGTAAGCAAAATTTCCCAAAGAAAACAAGCTCAATAAATACCATAAATGAAACTCAACTAAGGGTGTGCAAGGTAAGTGGGATTAATCATTTGTGCTAAGCCAGTATTTAGGTGCAAATAAATGAAGAGATAACATAATGGCTCAAAAGGGATAAATAAAAACTAGTAATCATTGGTGACTTGAAAAGTTCAAACAGTACAAGGAATGCTTGGTATAGATATATAAATCATCGAAGCAAGAAATTTATGCAAACTTCTCAAAATAACCACACAAATTCACAAAGTTATAGCATGTGCATAAGCAAAAGTAAATTTAAGATAAAATAAACAATAAAATTTTAGCCATACATATGCTCAAAGAATACACATGTCAAAAAAACCACCTTTTAATTTAAGTCCATGACAACCATAAAATAACGTTGGTCCCTTTAAAAAGATCATTTCATAAGCAGTAAGTTAGGTAGACATAAAAACTTGTAGAACTATCTTTGAAAGAGAGAGAGGAAAGAAAAAGAAGTTCAAACAGATGAACATATATATATATATATATATTGTTTTTAAGGTAATAGAATGAACTAAAATACATAAATCAAGAAGAAATAGACAACCAACAAATCGACATAGAATTCACATACAGAAGACCTACAAATAGAGTGAGAAAAGAAATAAGATTCTAAATCACAACATATCACTAGGAAATAGGATCAAATAGCATCTCTCCTTTTAAAGAATTTGTGAGGGGAAACTGAGTTAGGAGATAGTCTCTTAATCATATGGGCATGAGGTATATATGGAACTCGTGATCTATTTTTATTATATATTTTAGAAAATCCAATAGAGTTATCCATATAAACTGGGCCAGGTGGATTTTTTGAAGAAATATTTTTTTATTTTCACACTATGCCATAAGTGCATAATGAAACCTACTTGAACATGCTTAAATAAGACATAGTAGCTACATCTAGTCAAAGAAGATAGGGGAGAACAAAGTAGAGAACTATTTGATGTACTACTTATATATCTAGGACACTACCTAGAAATATGGCTAGTAATGCCACGAAGATAACAAGTATGAATAGTAAGGTTAGGGAATTAGGGTCCCTAAGTCTGAGGAGTAGTATGTGGAAGAGAAGAAAAGGAAAGGCTCATATTATCTTTCATACAAGGATTATATGTCAATTTCATATAGTGAGGTCTCAAAAGCCTGAGTTTACCATAGTGGTGACACATAGGGATTGTAATAAGTAGAGGAAGTACATGATTACTAGAGTCATGGGAAGTGCTATCCTTAAGTAAAGAGATCACCTTGTTATAAGAATCTAGCTTAAATGACACAACAAACTTACGTCTTAGGTGAGTAGCAATAGAATTCAACTTTGGATCTTGATCAGAAGCTTTGACAAACTTAGTAGAACCCACTTTAGACATTGATACTTCTTCATTGTAACTAATGCTAGGTTTGTTATCAAGTTTCTTTACATTGCTAAGGATTTCATATGAATTATTGAAACCAGTCATTATATTGTTAACCACGATGGTGGAAAGAGCTAGTTGCTTCTCATTAACACTTAGTTTATCCCTCAAAACTTTAATCAACTCTTCCTTTTCCTTAAGGAATGATTCAAGATATGTAGCAAAATTATTAAAATTCTAACTTTCTTCTTGAGTTGTTTAATCTTAGCTTCTTCTTTTTCGTAAGAGAGTAAGCTAGAAAACCTCCTAACATAATTGGCATACTGTTTATTGAATTGAAACTAAACCTATTACATAAAATAAAATTTATTCAACTCTCATTTGAGAGAAGAACTTTAAACTACTAAAAGAAAAGCTAATCAACTTAGAGAGAGCTGGGAGTGATTATTAGGGATGAGAGATGTTTGATACAATGAAAATGAGGTCCTATTTATATGTTCATTAAAGGAGAACAATAAGGATCAAAAGTCCAGTGCTACGGCATACAATTCTTCACAATGTGGCATACACATGCTGTCACACAGTTGGGTCTCAATGAAATTAACTGACACTTTGGCACACAACATTTTCACACTGTCGCCCGCTTAGAATTTGGCATGTGTTATATTGAATCTATTAGCCTCGCACCACAAGACATAAAACATCCATACCATGGCATGCACTATTTTGATCGATTTTGAACCCATATTTTCTTATATCCTCTATTTTTGGACATATGAAATACTTTTCTTATGTTGCCTTTTAAGTTTCAAATTTGTAATGGAGTTCTTAATGAGACAAGACTAGCATAGGGTTAGAAATACCAATCTTGCAGATACTTTGGTTTTATATTCGTAAGACTCTCGCAAGTGCACGAATCATTTTATAGAAAATGACAAATATACTCCCAAGGTCGATCTAAGGAAGGAATATAGGTTGTTTTGAATTTATTATTTGAACTTTTTAAAAAAAATTAAATCCTAAACATCCTATCAAGATATTTTGATTTTTATTTCCTAATCTAATGACATAAAAAGTAAACACAGATATGGATTCAATAAACAATAATGCAAACTTTAATCAATCATAACAGTAGAGTATTTATGAATATAATAATTAAATTAATTATTCTTGCTCATATTATTTTGGTTATTAAAGATATAAATTGATCTTCATTGATTATCTCTTTTTGGTATGAAAGTGTTCTTAGGCAGGGCCTATTAATTAATTAATTATTAAATTTTAGCTTTATTTCTAAGAAATTAGCAAACCATCTAATCACAGCTTTAGGCAGAATCAGTTAATTAGACATTATTCAAGGAGTCCAAATTAAAACTAAGAGTTTAATTATCCGAGTACTAAATTTCAAGTTTTACAACCATTATTGAAAATTTGTTGCCAATACATTTTTGAATAATAGTTCTTATAAAAAACTTTTGAAATAGAGCTTCACTCTAACTACCGAGTGATTGTACCAACAAACAAAAGAACACTACTCTAAATCACACTGGATAATTAAACTTTAGAATCTAATTTTCATATTTAAGTTTGTAATGAAAAATAATACTTCTCTCTAAAATCCTTAATATAAAATCTTGAATAAAAACAAAATCAATTTATTTTATAAAAATGTTTTACCTATTTAATATTTCATAAGCATGACAACTTTATCATTATATCGTATTTACAAATAGTCAGCCATGTTAAATTTTCTCACAGAAAAATTAAATATAACTTATAAGAATAAAACATAAAAATAACTATGAAGAATTCATTTAAAATTATACCTCAAAAGAATCCTTACAGAAATTTGATCCTACTTCCATTTTTGGAAAACCTCCAAACGGATATGCATTTTTTTTATTGAATCAAAAACTATAAATTTTCATGTTTTGAATTAGCCTTATTTTTTCTTAGCATATTTGTGATGTATTACCTCCAGTATTTTGCTTCGAGTCTTTAAGTTATTTTTGAACGAAAATACCTAAAAAATAATAAAAATACCTGTGATTCGTAAAAGAAAAATTTATATAAAATATGATAAAATCATACAAATATAAATCTATTTAATCAATTAAAGTATACTAAATCATGATAATTTTAGTGCTTTTTAAGCACTTATCACAACCCCAACCAACTTCTTACTAGTCCTTTAGCAAGAGAAGTCGTAAAAACTAAAATAAAAACTAAACATTAAACTATCCTAAATCACTTTCGTGGATTGACATGGTTACATTTAGCATATGCAACAAGCCGTTAAACCCCTAGGTTGTCCTAGTGGATGAGTTTAAGCCTTATGAGGGTTTCCAGTAATGATACCCACAAACCTTGAACTAAACAAAGTAAAATAAAACACAAAACATTTCATGCTTAAAATTTCATTTAAGTTTTATAATTAAAACTTTTAAGCATGGATTATTCTAATTTATTAAACATTCATGATTTATTACAATAATTAGTCAAAAATCACCCAATTTCAATGTTAGGAATTTAAATTCACTTTGACTCTACTCCTCACAAGTCAATTCTCTCAATTCACTGAATCCTATAGGTTCAAATACTCATACTAAGGAGTATGCATATAGAATTTATGTTTAGAAATAACCTAATAAGTCTAAATACTTATAAAAGAAGAAAAACTCAAAATAGTGCATAACTTTGATCTTATGATAGGAATCGAATGTATAAATTATAAAGATGTCATATATATTATTTTCATGCATTAATCTAACTCATTAAGCAAGAATTTCAAGATATATGTCTTTTAGAAGTGTAGGAAAAATAAATGCAATGACTTATAGGGGAATTATTTTATATATTTCTTTTGTACTAATCAACTCTCACAACTGTTTAAGGCTAGAAATGTCATAGTTTGTAGATTATACTATATATTCTTTATTTCTCTCTCTCTCTCTATCTCTTTTTAAAAATATTTTTCAACATATTTTTTGAAGAGAGTGTATCCATGTACAAATTATACATTTTTGTAGGATTTTGGTGAGTGGTTAATTTTGTGGCTTTTGTGTTTGATTTTGGTTTAGGAAACCCCATATATGTCTCTTTTTGGTATAAGTCATGCATGAATGAGATAAAGGCATATACTATCAATTTATACTTAAATCATTTAATCTAATTAAATGATAAATAAATATACGATACTCTATTGAGACGAGAAAATTCATACATTCAATACTAATACCTATAGAGATCATCTAAAATTTTGAAGAAATAAAATATTTTTTGAGAAGAAAGAAAATATTTCACTCAAAAGGAAGGAAATGAAGGCTCAAATAATATCTCACAAGGGTAGTCTCCACTATTTGATTCCAAAACACCGATTTTGGGTTCGTTTCATTTCAACATTTTGTCATAAAATATTAGTTATGACACAAACTTACTAATTATCATATTACTCCATGATATGTTTTTTTGGAAATTAATCTAATAATGCAAAAAGTCCTAATCATTGCTTAAACTAAATTTTTAAGATATGATTATTTTTGTACACTACTCTAATTTACCTAAACACAAAAATAAAGAAAATAACACTTGTATATAAAAGAAAACAAATAAATTAAAGCAAACAATTAATATGAAAATACATAACGAAATAAGCAAAATAAGGGCACATTGTTTATAAAAAAATTTAAATTTTGCCTAATATGTGTAACTTTTAAATCCTACCACCCCTAACCTAAAATCTACATTTTCCTCAATGTACCAAATGCAAATTGTAAAAATATAAGGGATAGAAAACTTACCACATTGCTTTATGTGTTAAAGGTTTTCATGGAGAACGCTAGTGACAAGAGGCTACTTCCTAAGTATTTTCTTCCTAGAATGAAAGTTCTTTTATTTAACCCTCATTTGAGATAGTTTCCAGGGAAATTGAGATCAAGATGGTATGGATCTTACACAATTGTCCAAGTTTTTTTTTTTACAAGGAGCAATAGAGTTATTGAATCTAAAGACATAATAACTTTCAAAGTCAATAGGAAGCCTTATTTAGAAGAAGAAAACAACATGACTAGTGTTGATTCCATATTGATAAATTGATCCTCGACACCATGATGATGTGTCTTGCTAAGATGTTAAACTAAGCGTTGTAAGAGAGGCAACCCATCTTTGAAAGGTAATTTTATTTTATTTTAAGTAATTTAGTTTTTTTATTAATTTGTTTTCTTTTATGAGTATTTTTTTAATTTTATTGCATAAAATAATTGCTTTTTAAGATGTGTTAGAGTACATGTTTGTTTGATTCAAATATGATGATATTGGTTGGTACGCCCTTTGTATAATTTTGAATTTGCATAGGCCTCGTCCCTAATCTCTTCCAACTTATTAAGATGAAGCAACTATTTTTCTCCTACTTTATCTAAATCCATGTTCAACTCTTTAATTTCTCAATAAACCTTGTGTTCGAGTTCAACAAGAATGTGGCATGCTTTTTCAAAGATTAACTAGTAAGGGCTCATCCCAATGGGTGTTGTGTAATATGCGCGGTATGGCCATAAGGCATCATTCAACTTGATTGGCCAATCCTTTCTTGAAGGACGCACAATGCATTCCAAAATTCCCTTGATTTTCCTATTACTTACTTCCACTAAACTTGAATTTTAAGGATGATATAAAGTAGCTACTCTATGTGTGATGTTTTACTTTTTCAGTACTCCATCAAAGATTTTGTTACAAAAATGGCTACCTCCATCACTTATTAAGCTCTAGGTGTTCCAAACCTGCTAAATATTAAATCCGTCAAGAATTTTACAAAAAAATTAGCATCGTTGGTTTTAGTGGGCATAGATTCTACCCACTTGGATACATAATCCATAACAACCAAAATATATTGAAAACCATTGGATGGAGGAAAAGGACCCATAAAGTTTATCCCTCATACATCGAAGAGTTCAACAACTAAATTAGATGTCAAAAGTATTTCGACTCTTTTGCTTATGTTGCCTATTCTTTCACATCTATAACATTGTGCATAAAACATAAGAGCAGCTTTAAAAATAGTGGGCCAAAATAATCCAAACTTTAATACCTTATAGTTTGTCTTTTCGCCAACAAAATGGCCCTAACAATGAAGTTCTTGACAAAAAGTCAGAATGCTCTTATGTTCTTCTTCAGGTACACATCTTCGGATGAATTCATCTTATATAAGTAAGGGTCATCCCAAAAATAGTCCTTGATAGTTTTAAAGAACCTTTTTTATCATGATATGAAGTGTTAGGTCTCTAAACACCAGTGGCAAGATAGTTTACAATATCAGCATACCATAGGTTTGGACCTATTGAAAATAATTGTTCATTACAAAAGGTTTCAACTATATCTTATTTACTCTCACTTTTAAGAGAATTGAAGTCATCAATCAACCTAGACAAATGGTCAGCTACTAAGTTTTAACTTCCTTTATTATCCTGGATTTCTATGTCAAATTATTGTAAGAGTAAGACCCATCTGATTTATCTTGGCTCGACATTTAGTTTACTTAATATGTATCATAAAGCAACATGATCAAAATGCACAATCACTTTAGATCCTACTAAATAAGATCTAAATTTGTCTAAATAAAACATTATATCCAAGAATTTCTTTTCAGTGGTGGTATAATTCATTTGGGCATCAATAAGTGTTTTCCTAGAATAGTAGATGACAGGAAAATGCTTATCTACTCTCTATCCCAAGACTCTTCTGATAGCATAATCGAAAGCATTATACATTATTTCAAAGGGTAAAGACAAGTTTGGTGCATAATAACAAGGGTAGATGTTAGTTTCTCTTACAAGTTATTAAAGGCAATAAGGCAATCATCGTTGAAATCAAAATAAACATATTTTGATAACAAGTTACATAAGGGATGACTTATTTTAGAGAAATATTTAATAAATTGTTTGTAAAATCCTTCATGTCTTAAGAAGTTTATTATCCCCTTAACAGATGTCAGGGGAGGTAATCTGGAAATTAGTTCAACTTTTGCCTAATCAATACCTTTTTTCGAAATGATATGTTCTAACTCTATCCCTTGTTGAACCATAAAATTACTTTTCTCCCAACTAAGGGTTAGAATGCATTCATTGCATCTTTATAAAACCAAAGTCAACTTATGTAAGCAATCATCAAATGAGTTTCCAAAGATAGATAAATCATCCATGAAAACTTCAATGAATTTTTCCACCATGTTTGAGAAAATAGACATCATATATCTCTGAAATGTGATAGGGGCATTGCATAACCCAAATGGCATTCTTCGAAAAACAAATGTCCAAAAAGGACATGTAAATGTGGTCTTTTCCTGGTCTTCTTTTGCTATGATTACTTGTTAATATCCGAACAATCCATCTAGAAAAAAGTAAAATTTGTGCCCAACTAATATTTCCAACATTTGATCAATGAATGGAAGAGGAAAGTGATCATTTTTAATTTATAAATTCAATTTCCTTAAATATATGCAAATCCTTCATCCAGTGATTATTCTATTGGGCACTAATTCACTATTGTCATTTTTAACAACTTTTTCCCCAGATTTCTTAGATACCATATGCACTAAACTAACCCACTTACTATCAAAAATAGGGTAGATAACCTTTTTCTAAGAGTTTAAGAATTTATTTCTTAACTACCTCTTGCATATTTGGGTTTAGTCTTCTTTGGCCCTCTCATACGGGTTTAAAACCATTCTCCAAGTTGATCTTATGTATACACATGGTAGGACTAATGCCTCTTTTATCGCTGATACTCCAACCTATGGATTTTTAAACTTCTTAAGCACTTTTACAAGTTCCTTTTCTTGGGATTTGGTCAAGGTTGAAGAAATTATTGCTGGATAAGTTTCTCCTTCTCCCAGAAACACATTTTAAATTCTTAGGTAAGTCTTTGAGTTCAAGTTTAGGTGGATTGGCCTATTTACTAGATGGGGAATTGGGTAGATTTAAAAGTGTACTAGATTTTGTCATTAGTTCATCACTATCTAGTCGTTCAAGGTACCCCTTAGTTTCCTCATCTAAATCTTCTTTGACCTTTTCAAGTGTAATAATAGTTTCAAGCGTTTCTTCTATTCTGGTTCGGAAAAGGTGCTTTGGACAAGATTATCCAAAGGGTCAACATCAAATATTTCATCGATGGCAGAAATAGAAGGAAAAGGTGAAGAATCAAAAACTTCAAAATGAACAGTCTCTTCTAAGACTATCATTGTCAAATTTCCATCTTGGACATCAATAATAGTCATGGTAGTTTCCATAAATGGTCTACCAAGCAATATTTGTGCTCTCTGTCCAAGGTTGGATTTTCTTGCATATCTAGAACCATAAAGTCAACAAGTATTATCAGTTTGTCTACTTGTATGAGCACATCCTCAACTATTCTCTTTGGATACTTAAGAGATCTATCTACAAGTTAAAGGGACATACTTATGGGTTTTAAATCTCCTAAATCAAGCTATAAGAACATAGAGTAGGGCATCAATTTTATACTAGCACCTAAATCAAGCATTACTTTAGCAACCTTCCTATCCCCCATAGTTACGTTTATGATAAAACTTCGAAGGTCTTCCAACTTAGAGGGAAGTTGGTGCTGAAGTACAGCACTAGAAATTTTTGATACTACTACTCGCTCATTAAGTTCATACCTCATTTTCTTAGTGTTCAACTCTTTGAAAAAATTAGCATAAAAGGGCACATTCATCATCACTTCTAATAATGGTAAATTGGTATTTACTTTAGAGAGCGTATTAAAAAGATCATAGAATTGCTTATCTTGTTTAGATTTTTTCAGTTGGTGTGGAAAAGGTACTTGTACTCAGTTTGATTCTATTGTCTTTGAATTTTTGGGATGTCACATGACTCCCCAATGAGTTTCTTCGAAGGTTTGTCAAGTTTAGCACTTATCTCTCCTTTTTTTCCAGACTAGAATTTCACCTTATATGTTACATGAACTACAAGGTAGATCTTTAGATATTTTAGATAAACTAGTATTGACTACCTTACCACTTCAAAGAGTTCTTACATTCTCTACTTGTTCAAGTTGACTGGGCAGATCTCTTGGTTCTTGCCTTTGTATTTGCTCCACTAGTTGCCCAATTTTAGTTTCAATCCTTTTAACCGAAGCCTTCATGGTGCTCAACCTTTGATTATTCATCAATTGGTTTTCATGACTAACTTGAATAATAGAATTCAAGCTATCCTCTAATGATGGTTTAAAAGATTGATTTGGTAGATAAGGGTGGTTTTTATTTAGCCTTGGTGTTTGACATTGGGTGTAGGCTTGGATATTGTTTGGTTTCCAATGATGGTTAGGGTGATTATTGGTGTTTGGTTGATACCTTTGAAAGGAATTGACTTCTTCCATGCCATTCACACTAGAATCACAAGTATATGAACAATTACGAGCATCATGCCTAATTGAAAAACACACTTCACACACCTCTTGATTTGGCATTTGGTAGGTAGTGACAAGTTGCACTTGCTTAGTCAATTCAACAAGTTTCAAGGTTATTTCATTACCAGAGCCAACTTTATTGACTCCTACTCTCCTTCTTCTAGTACTTATTTGTTGGGAATTAGAACCCAACAACTCATAGAGACTATAGGTTTCCTTTATGGTCTTTTCTCCCATAGCTCCTCCAGTAGCATTATCAACCATGTATTGACTCTGTAGTGTCAATGCATCATAAAAGAATTAGTTCTGTAGTTGTAATAGAAATCTATGATGAGGACATTGAATGAAAAGGAAAAGGAGTTTGAATCTTTCCCAAGCTTTATGAAAGGGCTCTTCATCCATTTGAGAAAATGTTTCTATCTTCGTCCTTAAATTAGCAGTCTTTTGATAAGAATATAACCTATCCATAAAATTTTCATAGACTGCCTCCCAAGTTGTTAGAGAACCTGACTGTAGAGTAATGAACCATAACCAAGCTTTATCCTTCAGGGTGTAAGGAAAACATATCATCCTAAGCTTTTTTTCATTAATTCCCTGCAATGAAAAGGTTTGAACAATAACATAGAATTCTCTAATGAAATGCAAAGGGTCTTCATTAGGGATACCGTAAAAGGAAGGCAACAAATAATAATGAATTTTTTTAACTCGTAGTTCCTTGCAGCCTCTTGCAATTGTATGCCGAAATTTTCATTGCCATTGATTGGTGTTGTATAGTCCTTCATCATTTTATGCATATCTCCAGTATCTCCCATGGCTACTTGTAGTTGAAATTGTTCCTCCTCCTCTTGCATATCAACATCTAGCTCCTAAATTGAAAAATAGTATAACTCTTTAAGAAATATTTCTCACTTGACAAAATGTATAGGTTTAAAGAAGATGAAAGACACAGGGAACCTAATTTATTTTAAGTTAAAATATAAGTTAATTAAGTTAATAAATTAAGTTTTTTTTGTAATGATAAACTTAAAGAATGAACACAATTTTTGAAACAATATCTATTATTTATCGTCTTCTAGTAAGACATTCTTCGGAGATTTCAGAATGAAAAACTCAATATCTCCTCTTTTTTGAATTTATTTGATCCAATTTGACCATTCAGTTAGTCTTTGCTTTGTTTTTACAAATTCTCAACTAACTATTCCATTTAGACTTCTACCTTTTTTATATAAGCTTCCATAGATTCCAACCATTGATTGGGTTTAGATTGGTTATCTCTGTAGACTTGAATAAAAGAATTCAATATGCCCTCCAGGTTTGGTTTAATATGAAGGCTTCTTGGAATGGGCTGGTGGAATTGTTGGCTTAGCTGATTTAAGCTTTGGGTGAAATGAGGGTTGTTTTGCCTCTAGGAGAAGTTGGGATGATTTCTCCACCCAAGATTATAGGTATTTGAATTGGGGTCGAATCTTGATCTCTCTTGATATGCTCACAAAACATTAACCTATTCAGGTCCAATTGGTGTTTCTCCTTGATATGGACACGCTTCAGTACCATGTCTTATGTTGCTACATAAACCACAATGTTAATTATTGGTGTTGGTTTGCGTAGTGAGTAGGGAAACTTTCTTGGTCAATTGAACAAGTTATTATTGAACTTCATTGCTGGAATCGATTTCATGAACTCCAACTCTTCTCACTCATGAGCATTTCTATTGGGAATTTGCACCTAAAATCTCACTCCTGGAATGGTTCTCCTTCCATATGAGAGAAAGTGGAAATCTTTGTTCTCAACTATGATGTTTTTTGTGGGAATAGAATTTTCCCATGAATTTGCTTTAAACGTCCTCACAGGTCATCATAGAACCTGAAAGAAGTGACATCAACCAAGATTTGGCCTTGTCCTTCAAGGTGTAGAGGAAAAACCTCATTATAACCTAATCCTCATTTAAAATACCAAGGGGGAAGGTTTGGACTGTGGCATAGAAGTCCCTAATGAAGGAAAGAAAGTCTTCATTATGTAGCCTATAGAATGAAGGAAACATGGGAAAATGATGTTTTTCAAGTCATAATTTCAAGTACCCTCACCTAACTGGATAGAGGAAATTTCCATGCCAATTACTAACCGTGTAAACTCCTTCGTGGTGGTTTCTCTAACATATGAGTTTTCTTCCATTTCTATTGGTTTTGGTAGAGGATTAAGGCTTGGTTTTGTATTTGGCTCAAAAATAGGTTGATGGTTAGAATCCATCCTTGTGGACGTTGTTTAAATTTATGAATATTATCTATGTATGGTGTTATAGGGTTACCTAAGGACCTCCTACCATGCATAGACTTGAGAAAGAGTAAATTTAAAACACCTATCAATTAAAAAGGAAAAGAATAATAAAATAACTATACAAAAATTTAGAGAAAATATACATAGTATTTAATACAAAATACTAAAAAAACAAGTTAAGTTAACATCTAAGTTAAATAACATAATCAATATTAACTAAGAGTACTTCCATGAAAGAATGGTAGGGAAAAACCATCTTAAAAATCATCCTCATAGACAGAGCAACATTCCCAAGAAAGACTAGTGGCACATAGTCTTCCAAGAACAAGTCTTGTGGACATCCTATCACGATATTTTAATTTTTGTTTCCTAATCTAATGACATAAAACATAAACATATATATGGATTCAATAAACAATAATGCAAATTGTTATCATTCAGAACAGTAGATCATTTATGGATATAATAATTAAGTTAATTATGAGAGCTCATAATATTTAGGTTATTAAAGATATAAATTGTTATTTGTTGATTTTCTCTTTTTGGTATAAAAGTGTCATTAGGCGGGCCCAAATTATTTTGTTTAATATTAGTTAACTAATATCCTTAGGTGAGGCATATTAATTAATTATGTATTAAATTTTAACTTTATTTCTAAGAAAATAGAAACCACCTAATCACAACTTTAGGCTAGTCAGTTAATTATACTTTATTCAAGGTGTTTAAATTAAACTTAAGAATTTAATTATCTGAGTACTAACTTTAAATTTTAAAACCATTACTCAAAATATGTTGTCAATACATTTTCAAATAATAGTTCTTATAAAAAACTTTTGAAATAGAACTTCACTCTAACTATCGGGCGATTGTACCAAGAAATGAAAGATCGCTACTCTAAATCACACTAGATAATTAAACCTTAAATTTTAATTTTCAGATTTAAGTTTGTAATGAAAAATAATATATTTCTCTCTAACATCAATAATATAAAATCATGAATAAAAACAATATTAATTTATTTTATAGAAACGTTTTACCTATTTAATATTTCGTAAGCATAACAACTTTATCATTATACATATTTACAAATAGCCAGTCATGTTAAATATAATCATAGACAAATTAAATATAACATATAAAAATAAAAATAAAAATAATTGTAAAAAATTCATTTAAAACTATACCTTAAAAGAATCCTTACAAAAATTTGATGTTGATTCCTTTTCTAGAAAACCTTCAAACGGATTGCATTTCCATTTATTGAATCAAAAACTTGAAATCTATAAAATCATAACTAGTTCTTCTCAAAGGAAAAGAACTTTAAAACTAAAAAAACTAAAAACTTGAGAGAGAAAGCTGGAGTGAGAGAAGAGAGATTTTTAGGGATTATTTTTACAATGGAGGAGAGGGTTCTTTTATAGATGAGGCAAAGACAAAAAAAAGTGAGAAAATATCTCAAAAATTGATTTTGGATGCGTTGGCGCGCGCGGGGGCATTGGCATTCGCAGGGGGGCGCGAAACAGTCGCATGCTTATGTTGGGCATAGCTGGTTGTGCGTGGGAGTGTGATGGGCATGTGCTAGTTGCGTGTGGTAGTGTGCTAGGTGTGTGTTGGTTGTGCGCATACAGATGTGTGCTTGGCGTGTGTTGGCAATGCGTGGGGCATACACGGGACTCGGCATTTTTTGACATTTTTGACTATTTTGACCCGTTTTGTCCAAACTTTCCATTGTTTTTACTTTCCTTCATTTTTTTCTCAACATATTTGTGATATATTGCCTCCAATATATTTCTTCGAGTTTTTAAGTTATTTTTGAACGAAAATACCTAAAAACAATAAAAATACATGTGATTCTGAAAAGATAAATTTATATAAAAATATGATAACATCTATAAATATAAATCTCTTTAATCAATTAATGTACATTAAATCATGGTAATTTTAGTACTTTTTAAGCAATCATCAATACTTCATGTATAATTCTTCAAGTGTTGAACAATTTTATCTTTTCTTTGAAACTAAAATTCCTGAAAAACAACAAAATATACTTATGATTCTAAATAAT
This sequence comes from Hippophae gyantsensis, assembly GCA_030763125.1. Classification (NCBI taxonomy): domain Eukaryota; kingdom Viridiplantae; phylum Streptophyta; class Magnoliopsida; order Rosales; family Elaeagnaceae; genus Hippophae; species Hippophae gyantsensis. The sequence continues at coordinate 34,904,024 of CM061037.1, read as the reverse complement.
AGATTTGTTTAAAAGAATAGTAAAACTAAGCAAATATAAATCTATTTAATCATTAAACATGCATAAAATCATGATATAATGAGTACTTTTAAGCACTCATCACAATCCCCAACCAACTTCTTGCTAGTCTCTCAGCAAGAATGGAAAACAAATATAAACAAAAACTTAATAAAACTATCCTAAATCATTTTCGTAGATTGACACGGCTGCATTTAGCATATATAACAAGCCTTTAAACCCTTATATTGCCCTAGTGGATGAGTTTAAGTCTTAAAAGAATTTTTAGATATGATACAACAAACTTCAAAATTAAAAGAAAATAACAAAAACACATAAATAAATAAAATTTAAAACAAAGTAAAATGATAACAAAATAAAAAGATAACAAAACTTTAAATTCTTTTTAATTTTTTCTAAGATTATAATTCAAATTCAAATTCAAATTCATAACATAAGTTATTTTAATATTATAAATATTCATGGTTTATTATAATAATTAGATGAACATCACTTTCATATTCAAATAAAAAATGTATCAATATTAAATTTTTCTAATCTCAGTGTAAGGAATTTGAATTTATTTCGACTCTAACCTCACAAAACATACTCTTAATAACACAGATTCTATTGGTTCAAGCATTTATTTAAAGATATATGGCAATAGAGTTTGTGTATAGAAATGAAATAATAGTTTCACATATGTTTAAGGAAGAAAAGGCTCAAAGTAGTGCAGAATATTGATCTCATGAAAGGAATGAAATGAAAAGATTTTACAAAGAAATCACATATTATTTGCATACATCAATTGAATTTATCAAATAAAAATATCAAGTTATATTCCTTTAGGAGATGAAGATAATGTAAATGACTTCTTGGGGAATTATTTTTTATATTTTTCTTTTGTATTTAACCAATTCTCGCAACTTTGAAGGATATTGGGTCATAGTATTTAGTTTATACTATGCATTTTTCTCTCTTTTCCTTATTTTGTTTTTTGAGAGAGGACTTATGTACACATTGTACATATTTTGTAGGATAAAGTGAGTGGTTAATTTGTGGCTTTTTCTCTTTCATTGGTTTAGGTTGTTGGGATTTCATGTGTATGCCTATATGGTGAGAATTTAAAATTTTCCTATCACCACTTGGCTCAATACACAAAGGACCTCATTTGAATGACAATTGCAAGCAAGATTTTCTATTAACCATTTCAACAAACACCTAATATGCACTAAATAAAACAAACAAATCTCATCTACCTTATTGCTAGAGTTGAAGAAGATTATTTTTACCTAAAGAGATTGTTAAATCTCTTGAGTAGAAGGAAGTCGATTTCCCTTCTAGATCTCTTGTAAACCACCTCTGTTTCGGGAGCACCTCTTGGTTCACCTTGAACCTAAACAATGAACTACCACACCTCTTAGATAGATGGATGTAGAGTTTAAGGCTTAAATCTAACCACCTAGCAAGAAGATATGAGAAAAGATACTTTAGGCCTAGGGTTGAACCACCTTGGCCTAAGAGAAGGAAAAACATGGCTGCTAAATAATGCAGATTTTTGCTAAGGTTAGAGGCAGAAAATTGGATCCCATTTTCCTTAATTATGCCTCCTTAAATAGACGAGGGTTATGGAAACTCTTTGTGTAAGGTTTGAATCAATTACAAAAATGCCACTAGCTTTGTTTAGCCATCTCATGCTCTCTTTAATCTCAACTTGTGATTGGTTTAATAAATTAATTTATGAAGAAATAATATTATGCATATTATTCTATTACACAATGTCTCTATTATTCTTATAATGCATTCAAACATTATACCAAATAATATTTTCATAACTTCATAAATTTATTTATGGTCTAAGCATGTCATATTATGACATTTTATTTTAGCATTTCATCTCATGTATTTTATCTTATACATCATTATAAAATGTAAAATACTCGTTGTTTCTCTTCAGTGTTGGTGTGACCGTATAGAGGATCTATATCATCTTGGCAATAATATAAAACTTTATATTATTGACTATAAGAGATTTTATCATTACATTATAATTTTCCAAATGACATAGTAATTATTTACTCGATCTACTAATTTTGTGTCTATTCTTACCACATGATATTATGAATAATATACAAAATAGGATCGTGTCACTTTTGCATTATATTCATTTTCTTGGTCTCTCAAATGAATTATAATTATAACTACATCAGTTATATTGTATGCAATATAATTCCACTTTACCAAGGGGCCCAGTAATATCATAACTCAAAATTGAGGGACAATGATAATATTAACATATAGTAATCACATTATATACTTCTCATGTGAAAAACCTACACATCTCATATCTAAGATTCTAAAGATAATGGAAACATTAATGACACAAAACACAATCCATATAATGTTCCATCTAGTTAAGTCATGTTCAATATATAAAATGCACATTTTATATACTCATATCATTAAATGATAATCCCTTATCAACATTTATAGAACTACAATGTACTTTAAATCGACATGATAATCTTTCACGATAATTAATGATCCTCCTTAATTACCACAATTGTGAACATATTTAGGATTACGTGTTTCTCATTTTAAGAGTTTTATGGTTCAAGACCAAGTGCATCTTCTTGAACACTTCCAAAATATAACATGTTAATCTCAAGGAACAAGAATACATAATATTCAAAATCATGAAAAATACATAAATCTTTATCAAAAATAATAACTTATAAAACACACATCCTTCATAGGTAACCCTATATATGTCTTTGTTTTTTCAAAAGTCATGCATGATTGAAAAGAATGGAATATACTTTCAATTTCTACTTAGTCATTCAATTAAAGCATTAAAAATAAATATATGACACTTTATAAGATGAAAAAATCCTAACATTCAATACAAAAACCTATAGAGATCATTTAACAATTTAGAATTTATAAGAAAAGTGTCCAAAGGAACAGACAAATACCATTACTCAGAAATGGAAAATAATAGCTCAAAATATAATCTCATATGGTAGTCTCCACTATTTGATTCCTAAGCACCGATTTTGGGTTTATTGTAATTTCAACATTTTATCATGAAATACAAATTATGACAAAAACTAACTAATTATCACATTATTCCATGAAATGTTTTTGAAATTAATATAACAATGCAAAGACTTAATCATTTTCTTAAAATTAACTAAAACACATGATAGTTTTGTAAAAAATAATTTTAAAATTATCCTAAAAGTTTGTAAAACAATAAAAATAAATTAAGGCACCTATAAAAAAGTAAAAACTATTAAAAAGTGTACATGTGAACATATAAAAAGTCCATTTAAGCATAATTTTATGATGTAATGTTTTTCCACTCCCAACCTAGAATTTATATTGCCCTTAATGTAACAATTATAAATTAAATATAAAGAGTAATGGCTAGAAAAGCTACCCATTCACGGATCCTATTCAAGAGCTAATATGAAATTGAAGGTGAATCTATTAATATAAATATTACATGGATACAGAACTGCGTACTTATCACAAATTTGACAATTCTAAATAGTGTTCACATTAAAGGAAATAAAAATATTAATATAAAACAAAAAATACAATATCCAAAAAACAATAAAAACTAAAGCTCGCAAGATAAAATAAAATAAAGCAAGTTGATGTTGTGATCTTTGTGAAGGTACAAAAGTGAAATCATATTGTCAACACTCAGGTGTTGCTAAATGCCTTATATCCACCCTTAGATGACTCAATTATGATCGCTCCATTTCGTACATTAACCTATTATGTTCCACTTGATCACAATATTGTTGATTTAGGAATGTTGCTTGTTGGGGAAATAGCCATCTTGTTACTCTCCCTATAGCTCATTCTTTCCTCAAGATTATGAAGTTGTTCTTTCATAGATAGTCTTGAAGGAGGAATGACATTTTTTTCTCTTTGGACAATATTCATTTTAGAAGTGAGCTCATCAAAATTATGCAAGGTTCAATAATTCATCAAGTTGTAAAATAACTTTACCTTTTGAGTGAGGTAGCTCCATTCTTTTACATAAAGTAGTGATTAATTGGAGGAAAATGGTGATTATTTGTAGATAACTTTATCATGTTGAAAATTATATTCCCTACATCTATAGGCATCTTTGATATGATTGCATATAGTAAAATAACCCTTACTCTATCAATAGTACTATAATGTATGTTGGGCATCAATATTGAACACATAAAGTATTGCCAAATTCAAGTAATTTTGTCCAAATACTTTACTTCAAATCCCTTATGCTTATTACCGGCATATATCCATTCAATATCTTCAATAGTTAAGATTTTAAATACCATAGTATAATCAACATTATTTAAATAATTCTTCTACTTACCTTCTGAAATATTCACAAAAAATAATGAGCATTTATATCATTTCTCCCGAATGGGATGAGTAAATCCCGTCATTTACTATGTTATCAATAACATCGGGAATGTTGGCATAAAAATTTTGAATAATGGATTCAATAGAAGCCTCCGATACATTTATGAAATTTTTCCATAATACAACTGCTATGACATCCTTAATTCTCTTAGGTCTATAATTAAAATACATTCCTCTCTCAAGTATAAATCCTTTATTCACTTCTTCTGCTCTTTCAAATCATACTTTGGCTTCAAAACTAGAAATTTTAGTCCTATCATAATCTTCATTAGTGGAAACCTCATTTCCTTTCCTACTCCTTTTTGGTGCCATTTTCCAAACTTAAACAATATCTAAAACTTAGAGCTCACAACAAATCTGGATAGCAACACAGATTATACCAAAAAATTTCTAACTCATCTTTATTCGAATTAAAGTTTTGGGACTCTTTAAAAATAAAAAAATACTTCATAAATTTTAGAGAATTTAATTTGAAGACTTAAATTCTAAAAATTAATGAATATTTACTTTATCTTCTTGTAGATTGAAGAACAATAAAGAAGATCCCTCTTGAAGATGAAGATTTCTTGATATTGTCTAAAAGTTTGAAAATTTCTTTGTTAAATGATTAAGGATTGTTAGGAAAGTGCTTTTATTGAAGGATTTTGAAAAGTTATTGAGGAAAGGTAGGATTTTTGAGGGTATTTGGAGTGTTTTGTGGGAGAGAAAGTTAGAGTTTATGAGAAAGTGAGAGAAAATGAGAGAAAATTCATATAGGGCAAGATTTTTTGTACATAAATTCTACGAGGATAGTGGCATAGGAATTGGCATGTTTCGACACCAAAGTTTTAACCTCATTTAAAATTTTGATAAAAACCCCCATGCTACGGTGTAGGTGAAAGCATGCTGCAGCGCAAGTAAAAGCATGTCGCAGTGTGAATGTTTAAACTTCATATCATTTTGAAATCAACCATATCACAAAACAAATCATGTGTAATTGAACATTTGTTTTCATAGTGAATAGTTAGGTGGTCTAGTGATTTCCTCTTAGGTCATTATTGTGGCCTAAGTTGTTTTCACCTAAAATATTGTGTGCCAAGTTCTTACTTATTATTTACATATGATTGCATGTATGGTTGCTTATATTTTTTAATTAGACATAATTCAAAAAATTGCTTATTCACCCTCTTAGGTTAATTAGATCCACAACTTTAAATTTTCAATCATAAATCAAGACTTAATTCATCATTAATTTATAATTAAAGATTTGAAGATTGTTAATAAGGAATAAATTAAAAAATTTATTTATTTAAATTACAAAATTATTCTTCCAATCTTCAAAAGCAGAGACTAAAATTCTAGTCATAGATTACAAAGAGAAATAAAAAATATAACAATAAAGTTAACCCTTATGGATAAAAATGATTCCAAATCTTTGAATGGGTTATCACTATGTTCTTCAAATCCTTGGATCATCTTTATAATTGGAGGATTTTCTCCCCATATCTTCACATGGTAGTGGAACACCTTACCTAAAATCTACTCTAAAATTACTTCCATGAATGGCTTGAAGGAAAAAAAATTATAAACTACAAAACTATTTTATATTTTTTTCTATGATTCTGGTGTGTTGAAACAATAGAAAACGAGCCCTACTTATAGTTAAAACTAGGAGAGAAAAGTGGATCATAAGGGAGAAATCTTCAAACATTAGTGTCTTGTTTTGGTTTGCCTCAATTTGTCCAAAAACGATTGTGTCGTAGCCAGCACTTATTCACACTGCAGCTCAAGTCAAACTATTTTTTCTTCACTTTTTTTATTGTTTCATCCCTTACAAATTGGTTAGACCACATATAAGCTTTACATGTATTATTATTTTATTCTTCTAAGTTGAAAATGAGTGCTAAACCAAAAATACCTGAAAAATAATATAACATACTCATGATTCTAAAAACATAGATTTTCTTAAATAATGATAAGCTCATGCAAATTTAAATCTATTTATTTCATTTAAATACAAATAAATCATAAAATAATAGTGTTTTTCAAGCACTCATCACAACCCCCAACCAATTTTCCTAGCCCCTGGTAAGGAAAGGGAAAAAATCTAAAAACAAAAACTAAATAAATTAAACTAACCTAAATCATTTTCATATATTGACACAGTTTCATTTAGCGTATGCAACAAACCTTTAAAATCCTAGGTTGTCCTGGTGGATGAGTTTAAGTCCCATGAAGGCTTTCAGTGATAATACCCACAAACATCCTACTTTGCACAAAAGCTAAAATAAATAACAAAATTTAACAAAGAAAAAAGTAGAACAAAAATAACAAATAAAAATTAAATAACAAAACTTCTCATACTTTAATCTCTTTTAAGTTCATAATCAAAATCCAAAACATAAGTTAGATCAACATCCCAAAAATTTACAGTTTATTGTAAAATTAGTTGCAAATCATAAATTCATATTCCATATAAAAAATGTGTCAATATTAACTTACAAAATTTCAATGTTAGGAATTTGAATCGCTTCGACTCTAATCCTCACAAGTCATACTCTCAATATTGCACTGATTATATGGGTTCAAGCACTCAATCAAAGCTATATACGAATAGAAATTATGTAAAGAAATCAACTAATAGGTTCGCATATGTTTAAAGAAGAAAGCTCAAAAAATGTGTAATATTGATCTCATGAAATGAATAAAATGATATGATTTATAAAGAAACCATGTACTCTTTTCATGCATCAATTAAAATCATCAAGTAAGAATATCAAGTATATATCTTTAGAGAATGAATGAAAATGTAATGATTTCAAGGAAATTTATTTCCTATCCTTTTTTGTAATAACCATTCTCACAACTTTGAATCACTTAGTATTTAGTTATACTATTCATTTCTCTTTTCTACTTTTTAGAGTGCTCCCATGTACATATTGTACATATTTGTATGATTTGTTAAGTGGCTTATTTGACTTCTTTCTTTCTTGTATTGGATTTAAGGAACCCCATATATATCTCTTTTTTGAAAGTCATGCATGAATGAAATAGATATAATTTTACCCAGATCATTTAATTTAAGCAATAAAAATAAGTACATGACATTTTATTAGATGCTAAAAATCTTAAAATTTAATTCAAAACGTATAGAGATCATTTAAAAATTTGAATCAATAAGAAGAGTGTTTAAAGGAGTAGAAAAAAATATTATCACTCAAAATAAAAAAGTTTAAGGCTCAAAAATCTCTCAAGGTAGTCTCCACTATTTTATTTCTAAACACCAATTTTGAGTTTATTTCAATCTCAATCATTCAAGCATGAAGCATAAACTATGACAAAAAAAGCTAACTATAACATTATTTCATGACTTGTTTAAGACATCAATCCAATGGTGCAAAAAACTCAATCATTCCTTTTCAATCAACTAAAAACAAGATAATTTTCCAAAATATTTTAAAAATAATCTTAACTATGTCTAAACCAATAAATAAACTAAATAAAAGCAAATAAATATAAACACATATTTAATAAAAAAAATTAAAAATACCTAAATTTATGTAACTTTTCTTCCACCCCTAATCTAGAATTTACATTACGTTTAATTTAACAAATGTAAATTAAATATAAAAAATTTATCTATTTGCTTTTCCTCGATGTGATCAATAGTGATGTGATAAATCAGGTGCATCCACCACCTTATACAATGTAACCACACATACCGAAAGTTGTATACTTGTCATACATACAACTCAATAAACAGTTATAAATTTAACAATTTTAAATGAAATAAACTTGTTCACACAAACAAAAAATAAAATAAAACAAATTACACCAAAATGGAAAATACATAAATAAAATCTATAAATAAAAACAAATTTAAATAAAATAAAATAATACATCGCTAATTTTACGTTTTAGCGAGACACCTCTTGGAGGGATTTCTATTTTCATAATTTAATATACTCAATCTCCTCTCGTCATTGAGTTTACTGTACATCTGTAATTACAAAATCTATAAATATGATAATATTATCTATCTTTACCATTAAATCTTATATCATGCCTTATGAATATATTTAAGATTTATGCTATAATTGTAGAGACATGGTTATAGGTTTTAGCTTACCCACTTCTATCAACAAGTATAATTATAAAGCATTAAATAAATGCTTGCACGTAGGTCTAACATAACATTTACTTCCTTTTGTCACAAATGGTGACGATGAAATTAAAACTTCCAAAATTTTTGGAGCTAGCTTCATTAATTTTTTTTAATAACTAATATAATACTAAGTATTAAAATAAATACTAAATAATAAAAATAAGATAAAAATAAAATAAAGGAAAAATAAATGAATAACAAAAATAAAATAAAATAAAAGCAAATAAATAAAAATAAACAAAACTAAAATAATTAATAAAAGAAAAGAAATAAAAATAAAAATAAAAATAAACCAATAACAAAAAATAAAAAAGAAACCAAATAACAAAATAAATAAAAATAAAATAAGCAAATAACAAAAGAAATAAAAAGAAATCTAAAAGTGGTAGATTTTCTTAGGACCGCCTCATCACCTTGTACATGTAGTTCTATTAATGACATTTTATGCTTTTATTTGTAGATATGGACCTGAGTGACGTATCTTTAGATGACCTTCTAACCACCTTCCAATTGACCAAGGAGGGCCAAGCCGCCACTACCTCAAGTCAAAGAGACAAAAGGACATGCCCCAAGATCAAAGGGCATTAGGAATAAAGCGGGAATGGTTTTAGGCCACACTCTACAAAGAGGCTATTGATGAATGTAATATCTATTGATGAATGTAATAACTTAGCTATGATCGTGTGATCAAAATAATAAGCCTATATGCTTAGAGATTTGTTTATTTTCATTAGATAATGATACTTCAATAAATTAACATTTTAATTTTTTTGTTTGATATGAATATAATAGAGTTGGACATATATTCAACTACAAACCAAGGACCTTATTTTGAGTTGGATATGTGTCCAAATCGGCTCTAATGAGTAGGGTCACTAGCATATAAAACTCCGACATATTCCTATCTTTTTATATATTTGTTCAATTTCATTAGATAATGATATTTCAATCAATTAACTTTTTGGTTTTTAGTTAGATACATATCCAACTAAACACAACAGAATTGGACATACGTCTAACAAAAAACCAGGGACCTTATTTTGAGTTAGACATATGTCTAACTCAGTTCCGACGAGTAAAATTACCAGTCGATCAAACTTCGACCAATTGGACAACTGTTAAGTTCAATTGGACATGTGTCTAACTTAGCTTCGACGAGTAAGGTCACCGGCCAACCAAACTCCGACCAGTAGGAAAACTGTCTAGTTCAATTGGACATGTGTCCAACTCGGCTCTAACGAGTGGGGTCACCAACCAACCAAACCCCAGTTTGTTGGATAACCGTTCAATTCTAACTGATCAAATTGAAAAAAAATATTCAATCAAAATTAAATCACAATTGTTCAATAAAAACTATGGATATTTTTAACACTTTGTTTAAAAAGTCAAGTAAAAAGGGATTATATTTTATTTTTGACTAATATAGATTCATCACAACATATAATCCATGAAAAAAAGGTTAAAAGTATGATACATGAACCCTTTTTTTTTTACTTTTGAATTTCATTTATGGCTTCATTTTTACAACTTATTTCTATTTTGCTTTATGTTTTCTCTCTGTTTTACGCCATCTCTTCTCAATTTCTTTTTTTCTTATATTTTCTTGGGGAGAGTGAAAATAGACACTGGATAATTGTTTATGCATGATCCATTTCTGGAAGATCAACAACATGGGATGGAAGTAGGTTGATGGCAATCCTGAACAATTGATTCTGCTTGCCCAGCTTGCCCACTGATTGAGATCATGAACTCTCTGCTTAAGTTCTCTTGGAATCCATCTTAAGGAAATAATTTGCATAAGAGGTTGTCTATTTCCTTGCTTCTGTTTGACACAAGTTGCCACTTTCCAAAAGGTAGTGCTTCTTTTATAAATTTTGCTTCCCCCTCTACATATTAGCTTTCTCATTAAATTAGAGTGCATAGTTAATAGACACTTGTAAAGCTTCAGTTTCAGCTACTTCTGTCTACATGGAAGATTTAAATTTTTCCCAGCTAAAGGTACTCAGCTCTTCCAAAGTGATGAGTGACCAAAATTCTTAAACCTGCTTGTCCTTGGTGCCAAGCTGCATTAAAATTTATCTTAATGACATCCTTGGGAGGAGGTTGCCAAGCTGTTGGAAAGTAGGTATGTGCATCATTCCCCATCTCCTTTTCAATCATGCTCTTGTTTCACTTCTTAAAATTTAAAATTCCTCAAACCTTGTGAATAATCTCTTTATTAGAAAGTAAGGACTTGGTTTAGTTTTATTAAAAATTACTTCATTCCTTAACCACCAAATTTATTCAATCATTATTATTGATACAATAGTAAATTGTTTCCCAGGTATTGTTGCAGGTAGCCATTTCTTTGGTGGATCCAGGATGAAATTGATGTAGACTCTAAGTTACCTGTAAAGTTCCAAAGAAGGTTCCAGTTCCATTGAAACCAAGATTTGAGAATCTCACATCTTATATAGAAGTGTTCAATGTCTTCCACTTCCTGATGACAAAGAGGACACATGAGATCTTTTTTTATTGTGAAAGAACTGAACATTTTCCTCGTACTTAGACTATTATGCAAGATTTTTAATAGTAGGATTTTATGACGTTTGTGTATTGGGACTTTCCATAATTTCCTCCATAAACTCAAACCTCTACTTGGTGATTTAGATTGCATTATCACCCAATAAACTTCTTTAACAAAGAAAACCCGCCCCTTTGTCAGATCTAAAACTAGGACATATGATCTTGTATAGTTAGAGAGGGAGGTGATTTCAATAATAAGATGGGGAATATTCCTTCCAAATAATCTTTGGATTTTCTCAATATCTCAGTTCCATTGATTGTTCCAAGTGCATAAATATTTAATTGAAAATACTCCCTGCAATTCAATATTCTCATCTTGCTTGTTGTGGCTTTGATGAATGTTTTTGATTTGGCAGACTTCGGATCCAAGGCTTTGTCCAAATGTTTATTATAGTACCATCACCCACTTTCCAACAACTTTTTCCAAGGTATCCCTTGTCCAAAGTAATCCCTTCCAAATGTAAGAGTCATTATCCATTTTTTGTACAGTCAAAAAGGGTTCTTCTTTGAAGTACTTCGAGTTGAAGATTTCAACCCATGGGTTTTCTAACTGTATGGTTAAATCCCAAACTGCTTTTGCTAGCAATACCTTATTGAAATCTTCAAATTTCTTAAATCCCAATCCTCCCTTTGATTTTGGTCTGGAAATGAGCAAAGAAATAGTATTTGGCATTAGTGCTACCAGTCCACCAAAACTTCCTGATTAGAGTGTTTGCAGCTTCACATACACTAACAAGAATCTTAAAGGTACTCATAAATTGCAACGTTTTGTAGGATAGAGTTTGAGTGTGGTAGCAATTTCATAAGTATAACGGTCATTCGAGTAATAAAGTCTGTTAAATACGAGTATTGTTCTATACAAAGTAATTTATTTTTATAACTAAGTATCAATATGTAATATTTGCAATACAATTTAAACAAGTAACAAAGAAAAATTATATAAACTAATGATCAAATCTAGAATTAATTCAAAGACAATTAAAATTGACGTAAATAATATTTGGAAACTTGGGATCTATGAATCTCTTAACCACTCCATATATTATATCAAATATGGATGATTAATTTATCTATCTAATTGATTGGCTACATGTTCTTATATACCTAGAAATCTTTATCAAGCATTCTTTTGGATTATATGCAAACAATCACATTGCCATGCTATTTCATTCACACATTAATTATAACCATATGTATCAAGCCACACATTCATCAATCATACTGTCATACTATTTCAATTCATGTGATAATAATTCTATAACTAATTCAAAAACCTATTTTGTCAAGTTAGGACATAAATCTCAAATCATATAATTATTGACCAAATAATTCAAACATTAAGATCAAAATTATTAAATCAATTATCAATTATGATCAAGAAAGATGAAGAACCAACTTTGATGAAGAATCCAATTGTTCTTGCAATCTTCAATTGTAATCTTCTTACTAATTATATAATTGCCTCATTGATTTGCTTTTCTTGATCTCTCTTATAAATTGTAAAATTCCATTTTTTTGTCTTCTTATTCTATATCTTCACATTATTAACCCTAATAACAGATGTATAATAATAGGTTTATCCCTCTATAATTAGGATTAGAACTTTGAAAATTGGAAAATCGAGTGTGCAATCACGAATCACGGGTCGCGGTGCACATTATTTCATCCCGTGGTGTATAATCAAACTTGTGACCCAATGTAGACCCAAGAGAACTGTGCCATAGCACACATAAAACCATGCTACAATGCGTATTATTTGATTTCTAGACTACCCAGTGAACCGAGAGGAGTTTACCATGGCTCACTATTCTTATGCCCCGACGCACTTTGTGATTTTTGAATTTATCCTAATTTCGTCTATTTTTTCCTATTTTATATCTTTTCACCTACAATGCCATATTGAATAATAAGATAGATCTTTTAAACAATTTCATCTTATAAACAATATTCATCTCAAAATAAGACAAATAGTTAGTTCGAAGTGGTCAAATAATTCTACTTTTATAGAGTTATCAGAGTATCATTCTACCTAATTTAGATTTTCAAACTATCTAGCTTACCTCTAAGTTTCATAATCAGCCTGTTAAGTTTAGTTTCTTTTGCTTACCAATTGACAGATTATGGCCCAAATATTTAACCGAATGTTATACTCTTTGTATTTATAAATACTGCATATTTGAGATTTTATATTATCCATGACATTTTTAGAAAATCATAACTGCAGACTTTTGTAAGTTGATTCTTTGTCCTGACCAATTATAGTAATTGTCTAGCACAATCTTTTTTTTTGCTTACCTCCTAATTGTTTGCTCTTAAAAAAAGAACAATATCATCTGCATAAAGTAAATGGGATACTACAGGGGCTTGCCTTGATATTTTAATTCCATGGATCAGTTTTGAATTTTCAGCTCTTGTATTAAGTCTTGATAGGCATTCAAAAGTTAAAAGAAATAGGTACGAGGAGAGATGGTCTCCTTACCTAAGCCCTCTACCAGGCTTAAAGTTTCCAAAAGGCAACCTATTCAAAAGGATTAAGGAAACTGTGGAAATATAATGATGTATCAGATTGCATACTCTATCTAAAAACCCATGCTTTTCATCACATGTAAAATAAGGTTCCATTCTACCATATCGTAGGTCTTCTACATATCAAGTTTAATTCCTATCAAACCTCCCTTACCTTTAAATTTCTTTGAAATTGTTTGTGTTATTTCTTGTGATATGAGGGCATTCTCTGCTATCCATCTTCCAGGAATGAAAAGTGATTGATAATTTGAAATATGTTATGTCAAAAAATGCCTTAACCTTTTGACCAAAATTTGTCTAATTATCTTGTAATTGCATTACAAATACTAATTGATCTATAATTTGTCACTCTTTTAGGACATTAGGTTTTGGAGATCAAAGTTATAAACGCATGGCTCCAAGAAAGGTTGATTCTAACATATATGAACTGTTGTATTTCACTTATCACCTCCTCGCCTACTAAGCCCCAACATTGTCTGTAGAAAAGTGCAGGAAAGCTTTCAGGGCCTGGTGCTTTTAAGGCATGCATATCTCACAAGGCTTTCTTAATTTCCTATGGGAAAGGTATACCTGCAATATAATCATTTTGAGAGTTTGAAATAACATACGGAAAAAGTTCACTTATCTGTGGATTCAATTATGAGTTATTGGAGGTAAACAAATCTTGATAGAAATTGAGAAATTACTTTCCTATTACATTCATGTCCCAAGATATTGCTCCATTATTAAGGCTTAAGAAATGGATGCGGTTTTTTTCAATCAGATTCGAGAAAATGTATTAAAAGAAAGAAAATACAACCTAATAATTCCAACATCAACCGTACAAAATATATAACTTAAAGGGAAAAAAACTAAACAAGTGACTACCAATAAAACTAGCATGATCCAAAAACCAAAGCAACAATAATTCTCCTCCCTACCAATTCAGTTATGTAACCTGAGAAAAAGCAATGAAGCTTAAGGAATTGACACAAACAACAAACAAAAAAAGACCAGATCATACTCATCAAACCAAAATCTCCGAAAGCAAAATTATACACCTTCCAAGTTGTCCAACTAGAAGAAGATGAACAAACTAGGCCAACTATAGGAGACAAATTACAAACAAGACCAGGCCAAAAGAGAAGAAAAATAACTGATGAAATATAACCTAAAACATAGCACAAACAGCACTCATAAAGCATGCAACCAAACAAAACACTAAACCAGTACTAACATCAACATCCAAGCAACAAACCAAACACAAACCAAAAAAAGCCAAAACCGTCCAAAATAAAAAGCAGGAGGTGGAGAAGCTCAACTATGTAAGCTTACTTGGATCCCAAACTAATTTTTTTATTGTCAATATAACCAAGATTCAACACCACCTTACAGCTATATGACCAACACTCAACCATCCAAACTTGAATGGATCCCAAATTGACCTCTTAGTGCTAGTAATTTGCAACACTATGCAGAAACTGATGGCACTCCCAGAGATAAAACAAGTGACCAAATATCTTGAGAAATTGATTGCGCCCGCACAAGAAACAGATCCAGATTTTCCAACTCATTCACCTTACCATCCATTCTCCAACCAAGCCACGCACAACAGGCACTTGGAACCATATCATTAGAGGAATTAAACAAAACTCCTTTGACCATAGGATAGATCACAGAACAAATATTGAAACTAGCACACACAGATTAGGATAACATTCCCAAGAGTCACAGGCTCTTGGATAGAAAAGCACCAAAAACCACTAGCAAATCAACCAAAAATACAAATCCAAGCAGAATTTAAAGAGTCCTCAAATTACAAACCAAGAGAATTGCAAACAAACCTCAAATCTACATGCCTCGGCTATCATCACAGAATGGACCAAAGCAAAAAGGCCAGAGAGCAAGCACAATCAACAGAGAATATCAGCAATAACACAAGCAGAGTTCACCAACGAGAGGTCTTAGAAGTTTCAATTCTAGATGCTAAGAGTCGAGGTTTATTACAATGGATTTGAGAAATCAAAAAAACATCGGCCAATTCTACAGAGCTCTGATTCCGAATAAGATTTGCAGGTTTTGATGCAGCAGAGAAAAGAAAAACAGTGATAACAAACCTTGAAGCAGCAAGGCGATCAAGGACAACGCTGAAAACGTTGATTGTTCGTCATCGTAGATCTTTGATTATTCGTCGACTTCTAATGCGTACGATCTCCTAATCTCCGACACCACACTTCAACGAAAAAACAGAGTAGTTGATGGAGATTGTACTACAAACTCTTGCGAACTCACATCCAGATCATCAACATTTTATTTTCACTTTTCTGATTGTGAATATAACAAAACGAAGAGGACGAGCAAGAGGAGTAGAAGAGTTACACAGAATAATAGAGGCAATATTGAAAAGGTGTGTTCTCGACTCCCAGTGAAGTTTTGGACCCTTAAATGTTAGGGAAGAGGTGGCGATGGATAGATAAGTGGTAGTCGGTTGGTGGTGGTGATGGAGGATGTCGGCAATGGAATTTGGAGGATGTCAACTAATCTTTTCCTTATTAAGGTAGATGTGTGAAAGAATTTGGTGTTTATGTCTCCCTCTTTAAGCCTTTTTTATGCTTCCACAAAGAGTCCAGTCTATCTAGTTGTGTTCTTTTAGGAGCTTTGCTCTGAATGTATATCATAGGATTGTAGAAAATTTTATTGATCTCCAATTTCCTTAATTCTATTCAGAATGAACCCCACTTCTGCAAATTAACCGAAAGGGTAGATTGAGGCTAAGATTTTTATTATTCCTGTCAGACTCTATTAGCTTCATACAAGTTTCATCTCTAAACCACATTACCATGAATCTAAAAGGTCTAATAAGAAAAGGTTCTAGCAAACCATTGCAATGAAGGATTGTAAGATTATGGTCTGAAGTGAATTAGGCAAATTAACTATCAGAGCTTTTGGAAGGTGTGGTTATCTGCTGAGGCTATGACTCTATCTAGTCGTTTTGAAATCATTTCATAATCATGTCTATTGTTGCACCAACTGAACCTTGTACTTCCTAAGTCCACTGCTCCAGTTATTGTCATAAAGTTGATTAAAAAGTTGCTCTCATGGCACTTAAAAGGAAGTCCACCTTGTTTTTTTCAGTATGCATTGGGACATCATTAGGATCACCTATTAGTGCCCAAGGTTTTTATAATATTGTTGTTATAAAATTTAGCACCTCTATCCAAATTTGATTTTTAATGTTAAAAACATCATTTTTGTCATTTACAATTGTGGGGTGAGGAGTTTCAATACACACAAAACAACTACCAAAAAACACATGTATGGAAAGAGCATCAGTTCATAATAGGCAAAAACCTCCTCGACCCATTTCAGAAACAATTAAACTATTAAAAAAACCACAAAATGTCGGGTACATGCTTTCTAGTTAAGTACCACAGTACTCTCTTGGAATGAGGCCTTGCAAGACCTCGACCATTCCCACACAAAACAATCATGGTGTCTAGGGCCGAGGGGAGTTCAAGTCTTCCTCCATTCAATCTTTCTCTAATTTAAGTTTTTTCATCATTTTTCTCCTTCTCTCAACACATAAAACAGTGTTATATATGCATAAAACTATATAAAACACTGTTATATATATACAATGCTATTGCATAAACACTTAATAAAAATAATAAGATACAAAATGGACCCAAAAATAAAAGTTCGAAGCACGTGAAAAAAGTTCTTTTCTCTTTAAAAAGAAAAGAATGAAGAAAAAATAAGGGATGAGATTTTTAAACTTTAAAAATTGTAATCAATGTTAAAACTTTTAAAACTTTATATTTGTGAATTATATTAAACGCATTTAACAATTAATAAACTAAATACCCCATGAGTGCTAAATTAGGACATATAAATAATTTTTTAAATATTTAAAAGTTTAAAAATTTACGTGAAAATATTGCTTTGCTATTAATAAAATGATTTAATTGTGTTCATATCATGGTACGTTAATATTACAAATTATTATACTTATTTGTATTATCTATTAGAAAGTACCAAATAAAAATGCAAAAAACATAAAAATAAAAACTTATAATAACATGCGAACAAAAAAAGTAGTTATAATTAAAATTAAAAAGAAATAAAAATAGAACTTACAAAACCAAACAAAAAATAGCTATAATTTGGAGGCTTAGCCTCTTTTTATATAGTAATAAAAATTGATACAAGTAATTATAAAACATGTGATGCAGTGCCATCAAAACATGTAAATGCTTATACAAGTAGACTCTTTTTAACCGAACTTTCTTTTTGGCTAGCATCTTTTTGAACAAACTTGCACATGCAAGACTTCTGACATCAGCAGCTAAGAGTAAGCATGTTTACAACGTAATATGAGATGATTATATTTTCTTCCTGTCTCAGAAGCTTGATCTTAAGCAACCCTCTGTTCAAAATTTATACCAGGAAGCAATGACCCAATTGAGCTTGCATACGAGTCAAACTGCAACCACAAGCACAAACATATACACATAAAAATGCAGGGAAATACTTTGCAGGACATAGTAACCAGTGAGCAACAAGACTAAGATGATCACTCAATTAGATTAGGTTAAATTAGTTATAAGAGAAATGTCATAGACCCTCCCAAGATTAATCCATTAGCGTTGTTTGGTCCCTAGATTAATAAAAATGGTGTTATTTAGTCCTATTGATTTCTAAAAATAAGTCAAAGAAAAATTACATTATTTTAATGATTTTTCTATGAATTATTTTTTCTTCGGTCAAGTTATTAAAACACAAGTATTTAATTATGATAATGTGACAAATAAAAAAAATTACAAAATATTTGTTTTAACGTTTACTGATTGTTATTATTTTATTTTAATTTTCATTGATTTTTCAACTTTTATATGATATAATCGTGTTTAATTACTTATAAAAAAAATATTTATATATATATATATTAATAAATGAGTAATGATATTATAATAATCATTTTTGTTATTATCACAGCAAAAATATATGAATTGTTCATTATATTATTATATTAATTACACATTAATACCATTAATAATATATAAAATTCTTATTTATTAAAAGTTACTATGATAATAACATTTTAAGTTGTGGTAATTTGTTAGCATAATAAAAAAATCCATTAGAATAATATATTTTTATCTTTAATTAACTTCCTTTTCAAAAACAAAAGAACCAAATGATAATTTTTAATTTAAGGGACCAAACAGCATCAATTGCCTAATCTAGGGGCGTATAAGGCCCTGCTCCTTGGTTTTAATTTTTAAAAAGGTTTAGAGTTCAGTTTCAACAAGTTATAATTCAGATTCTACACTTTGAGTTCATATTTCCTAATAAGGTGTATAATATATTCAATACTCTAGACTTTTGAAACATACAACAAATGTACAAATAATAGGTCAAACCAGCTTAAAATCACAATTCAAAGACGGTCGATAAAATGGGGAGTTCAAAGGTAGTATACCTCTCTAACTATCTCCTCGCATTTATGAAAAAGCTCTTTTTGTTTAGTAGCTGCAGCTTCCTTAACTGATGTTGTTTTTGAAGTTATGGAATCCACCTGCAATATGAAGGAAAACAAATAAAATAAAATGGTGAAGCAAAGGAAATTATAGAAACTGATACAGAAAAGTGCAGCAAATACACCTCTGCTACCACAGCTTCCACGTTCTTCTGCCTCGCTTCAAGATCCTGCCTCCTAGACTCTACATCCAGCTTCAAACGCTCAAATTCTTTAGCAGCTTCCTCACATTTAACATCCATCTCTTTTTCTAACTGAAATTTTGACTCCTCTACTTGTTGCACTGGGAGAAGGGGGAAGGAAAAAAAAAGTTTATAAAGAAGTTGGCATTTCTCTTAGTGATGGGATAAAAGCATTCTAGAATTGGCAGTAGTTCTATACTAGTGTTTCATAAAGGTTTATATGCCTGATAAGATTAATAGTATTTTACATTTAGAATTAAGGGCACTACCTTTTCTTTGCAATTCCACCAGTTTGGCCTCAAGTGACTTGTCTAGTACTGTCTCCTCACTCAGTTTAGCCTTCAAATTCTTCAAATCTTTATCAACAGTTTTAGCAGAGCTTACCTATCAAAAGTGCCAATTAAACCGTGATACTTTTGATAATGAAAAACTCACATTCAATGAGTATGAACCATCAGTGGCCAAAAGTCTAGTGACATTAAAAGAGACAGTGAGTATAAACTACTACTCACAACCTCAAGGACACTATATTACAGATACAATTGGAGAATATAAAAATTAAAAATCATGAGCAACTCAATCTATATCATCATCAAGAAGATATTGATTTCTAAAAGCTAAAGTCAATCATGACTTATGACTTATGGGAGGAATTGCACAACCATGAGTCACAAAAGAAATATCATATAAAAGAACACAGTAAAATAAAGACACAAAAACGCTTTGAGATTGTGGCATTAAATTGCAATGCACACAGATCAAGCCATCTTATACACAAACCTGCGCCTGTATAGCCTCCATCTGGGACAAGTGCTTTGACATTTTCTTGAAGACCTGAAAAAACAATCGGTTAAACTTATCAAGGATTGCACCAAAACTATATTAAATATCTGGCATATTTCATTGCTTATCTATCATTGCAAGAAGCACACTGATTATTTTATGTCCAGTCATGGGATCATGTAATGCAAATTTATGCCTAATTAAGAGGCCTATTTGGATTAGAAAAAAAATTCCCTCTTACATACTATTTGACAATAATTAAAAAAAATAAAAAAATAAAAACACACACACACAATTTGTACACCATTGAAAATGTCTCTACAAATTTAGACTTAAAAACTTTTCATATCCCTATTAAAAAAAAATTCTTGTCATAAGATCCATGGAAATTGAACTACACGCTAGTGTAGAGGGCATATAGAAAAATATGCAAGGCAAGGGGGGGTTAACATGGCAGTTCACAATAGATCACCTTTGTAAAAACTTCAACCATGGTAGTCTTCTCTTGAAAAGATTGCAGAGCCAATCTTTCAGCACTTTTTGCATCCTCCAGAACTGACTTTTTCTCCTCTAAAGTTTTCTTGAGAAAAAAGAAATATAAAAACCTTATAACATATTGATTAAAAGAAACAAAGCAAAATAAAATTTAGCCAAAATAAAAATGATGATTGTGCCCTTGTATTGATGCATGGCCTAATCGACATATAACAAAAATAATATGTTGAAAGGCTATACTGATAAGGGAACAGATGATGTGTATAGAGATAAATATTGTATTTATCCTAGTTATTTTAGAATAAACCATATTAGTTTAAGTATAATTAAGATTATTTATCAGAATTTATATCCTTACCAGATACGGTTGTATATGTATATAAATACACCATTAGACTAACAAATAAAATAATCTTTCATAATCAACATCATATCAGAGCTAAAAGTTCTGTGTTCAAGACCCAATAACCCCAATTGTTAAATTGCAAGTGTTCTACATGGTACATAAAGCCAACATTTGTGAGAAAGTGATAAATGTATAACAACAATGTTGACAACTCTCCCAAAAATAGCTTAAACTTTTGGAAAAGTTGGTTTCACCAAGAAGATTTCTGTTAAAGTGCATAATAGATTGATTGTCCCATGAATGAGGACATAAATATCATGACAACAAAAATCTATGCACATGACCATGGCATGAATAAGGCATCCCATAAAAAAGCAAGTAGAAGCCTGCTCTAAAGATTGTGAAAAGATGAACCCATATCTTCTAAAATTTTGCACTCTCTAAAACAAAAGATCAACATACAGAAATCTGTTTAAGCCTAAACAGATTGCTAGAGGCTGATCTGGAGCTCTGAAGTGTCTAACTTGCCTTAGAATGGAAAGGCTCTAGGTTTTAAGGAAAGTGTTGGGAAGGGTTGAGTCATCCAAATGAAGTCCAAAGTTGCTTTAGCTTCTAGTACCCAAGTACCCAACTATTCCATGATAAATGAGTTTTATACCGAGCAAAAGAGATAAATATTTTATTAGAATGAGAAATTTAAATTAGTAAAGAAATAAAGCAACCAAAAAAAAAGTAGAATGACTTACAAAAGGCTGCTAATCTTACAATCAGTACGGTAACCAATGAATAATTGAATAGAAAAAAAGATATCACTTCAAACATACATGTCTTATTCTCATCGGTTAAAATTCACCCTCTCACAATCACTGAGAAATTTGAGTAGATATGACTTTCAAACATGTATTTGGATCGGTGACTGGGCCTCATAAATTTGACTCCAATATTACAATGCATTATATGATGAAATGCCATTCTTTGGATATAACTTACGGAGGAAAAGTTACCTGAAGTTTATCCGGAGATTGGACAATTTTAGAACGCAAATTTGTATTTTCTTGAACCCTTTGGACCAGAGCAAATTCAGCATTACAAATCTGAAGCAAAAGATTAAAACAAATGAACAATTACTAGACAAATAAAACGCAAATAACTGAAACAATTCATCATGAGGAACTTGAAGTAAAAACAACTTTTGGTTCCATAGTGTGACCTCATCAGCTGCAACTTGAACACATGCTAGATATCTTAGAACAAAACAGGGAAGCAGAAATTGCAAAAGAGAAAGAAAGTTCATAAAAATACTTATAGCTTAGAAGATGTCATAGCCTAAGCTTCTTAAACAGGCAGAAAGCTATATAGTCAGGGGAGACAGAAACAAGTCAAACGTATAAATAAGGATGATTTTTCAACCAAGTACTTGCAGGAAGTCCAAGATGAACTCCATGCAATCTATACATGAACATAACAAGTATGAACTCTGATATTTGGGAATCAGTACTTTTGGACTACCCCTATTTTTATTTTGATACCCTTACTCCTATTGGATACATGAAATACCCCTATTTAGGTTACTGATACACTTTTTATCAAAATTTAAAAGTAATCTCAATGAGGATAACTCGGAGGTACCAATTACTATTAAAATTGACCAAAATATATACCAATAACCTAAACAGGAATATTTGGTGTGTCCTAGTTGAGAATAAGGGTCAAAACAAAAATAGGAGTAGTCTAAAGGTACCAACCTGGTATTTATTTATTTGTTCTAGGATTCAAAAATAAAAATACAATGTGGGGGCTTTATATTGTCAAAGTGTCACTGTTAGGTAGTCAGGGGATATCAATCAATATCAAACACCATAAGTAAAATCCAAAGCTTCACCATAAAGCTCGCATTCAATTTGTTTCCCTTCTCCTTTAACAGTTGGGAAATTCTTAGGCACGCCATTTCTTATTACAACATTAAGCAAAGTAAAAAAATTAAAAAACTTCTAAATAAGCGCACAAAATTTTGTATTATTTTCTAAAATGACCAACTTTAATTAATACTGACAAATATTAAAAAAATAATTAGCAGTTTTAATGAAAAAACCATGTCTTGTGTCTCTTCCTCCGTTAAATTATGATAGAAATTGGATAACTTCATTTTATAAGGCAATCATAAGTTGATGCAAGGTGATAAAAGAGATCTTTCTAATCAAGGTACTTGGTACCCGTTAATTAACCTTTAATCTTAAAGAACAACTTGTAATTCCTATGCTTTACATTTGTTTCCAACCAAAAGTTTTGCCCAAAAAAACTAGAAACAAATTAACAAAACATTAGTAAACATAAATGGAACAGGCACATGATACTCTGATCATATACAAGATGTGGTCCTTATCATTCTTTCCCATGGTATTTTGAACGAGGTCACCCCTTTTTCAATATTAAAGCAAGCAAGTGTTTTCATCAGAAAATAATTGAATGAAATATTCTGCTATGAAAAACCATTGCTCCGAAACTTTTTAACTTCTAAAACTCAAAAGTTAAGAGTAATATCCAGATTTCTTCATCATCTATCCTTGCCATCATGCCTTAATAGTCATAAAGTTTCCTTCTCAATGGATGTGTAACATTATCAGTGGTGTGTGTCAAATATTATTAGTTGGAAAACACTAAATATGAGGGATCTAAGGGTAAAAGAAAATATTTAAAATTTTATTTAATAGGAATTAGGAGTGTCAATGTGCCTTTTGATATATGTAAGTGCCTTTAGAATCTCTCTTAAGAGTTTTATCCTGACATTATCCAAACTGAAAAACAAACTATTAACAACTACATGGGTTCCACATGCAGGTTTAGAGTGTCAAATAAATTTTCGATTGCAAAGAAGAAAATAATGACCTTTTCATCCATTTCTCCAGACTTATCTTTCAAATCCTTTAAGGACTTTCTCAATGATAGTTGTTGCTTGTTAAGGCTTGCAACAGTTTGACTCAACTCCTTCACTTTTGATTCTACCTCTTGAACAAGAGGTAGCTCTCTCTCTCTTGATTCATGGTGGTTCTCAATCTTTGCATTCAACTGCAATGCCAATCAAAGAATAAACTTCATAGTGGCACTCAATCTCTGCATTATGAACTTAATAAAAGAAAAAAACTAAGTTCTCTTTCTGTTAAAGTACCTGAGCAATCTTATCTTCCCAATCTCGCTGCTGCTCTTCGAGGAGCCCTATATCATTTATGATTGGGGCAAGAAGGTCCATCTTCGAAGCTCTAAGGTTGAAAATAAACATCCAAAAATATTTAAGAAGAATAAGCGGTGGGACAGAAGCATCAGGTATTCGTTTATGGAACACTATTTTCACCTCGTCAAAAAGCGTGGATAGAAATTAAGATAATGACAGAATACAAAAAAAAATAACTCACTTGTATAGATAAAAGTTCAGAAGTGAGCTGATGAAAACTTCTGTTCGTACCCTATCTGGTTTTATCAGATCCTTGAGGGTAAAATTTTCATGGCAGAGCCCTGAAGCCATCACCTCCTTCATTCTTTTGCACAACTTCATTATCTTTATGGAATCCCGGTGAAGATCTGGGTTCTCAAGCTGCTCCAAAGCAGCAAAGTCAACCTGCCCATATTCTTCCCTGCAAAAGTGATAAGTGAATACCAAAGCGTCAACTGAACAAACCAGTGAAAAACAAAGGTCATTCATATTGTTTGAATGGCTATAATTCTAGAAGAATAAGTTTCTCTTATAAAGTTCAAAATCTATACTTATTATCACACTGTCATATAAACAAGCCTCTGTGCATAAATGACAAACCCAATAAACAAGTGAAAACCAAGCGCTAAAATTAAACTTTACTATTACCCACATTGTTTGGTTGCTCATATTTCGTTCCAGAAGAAGAAAAAGGAATTCTAATAGAGCTAAAAACACTCCAGTTATCAAGTATCACGAACAGTCATGTTAACAAAGGAAAGATTTGAAATCCCGAAACTCGATTACTACTACTACCACTACTATATATTATCCTTCTAGCTGAAAATCTACAAAAGAAACCACCAACCCGAAATGTATATAATATGTGGACATGGAGAGTTCAAATTTTCTTCGAGGGGAATTAGATGGAAAACTAGGGTTCAAGAGAATGGAAAAATTACTCGTCGAAGAAGCCGAGGGTGATTAATATGCGTTGATATAGCTCAGAAACAAAATCGGGATTCGGCCTGAGGATGTCTTGCTCCGATATGGCGGCGATTTCACCTTCAGCCAGAATCTCAACAATGTTGTTCCGAGGCAATACCATGGAATTGAACTTCGACATTCTCAGATTGAAATTGAAGTTCAATTTCTCTTCTTTTCTTCAATACCTCCGATCCAAGTTCGAAAACGTTTTCCCGCTGGTCTTTCTTATAATTTGACAAACAATGCTCTTGTTTTATTGTATTATTTCATTAGTCTCGTATTTCTCTAAGTTTAATTTTATTTTTAAAAAACAATTCTACATAAATTAAGAAGGAGAAAATAATATATTTTACATTGAAAAATAATATCTACAACTGTTACAAGTTTATAATTTTACATCGCTAAAATGATTATACGTTTTAAAATTACTTAAAATAATAAAGTAAAGTATAATTCTATCATTTGTCATGTAGTGTATAAAATAGTATACTTGCAAAAAGTTAAACATATATATGTATAGTTTTAATAAAATACGAATTTAAACATATATTTAAATTAAATTAAAGTATACAATTTTTTTTTATGAAATGAGTAACCTATGCATCCCTCCTCCCAAGTTTTATTCCTATTTTTTAAAAGATTTTAATATGTTTTATGTCCATGACATTTTATACTAATACCAAAAAAAAATTATAACATTTAACTTATTATAAAAATAACTTATAACATTTATGTTTTTTTTTACCATTTTTGCTAAAAATTAAAGATTAAACATAATAATAAAAAACTAACTATATTAAGAAAAATAATTAAAATTTCATAAATATGACATATAATTAAATTTTGAGGATATTTTTACCGTAGATTAAACTTTGGGAGTATTTATGTTACCATTCTCAAAAGTTATGGATAGAAAAAATATTTAAGAATTTTAAAATTACATAGATTTATTCTATTAATTTTTAAATAGAATCAATTAAAACAAATATATATATATTAATTTTTTTCTTAAAATAAAAATATAAAGTAAAAAATATATCTACTTTTTAAAAAGAAAACACTCTTTTTCTCCCCTCTCATTTTCTCTTATCTAATTCTATTTATATATCTCAATATTATAAAATTTATTTGTAACCTAAAAATTATTTGAATGTAGAAATTAAAAGAATAAAAAAATAGTAATTTTTACTAATGAAGAGAAGAGGGACTCAATTCAAAAATAAATTATTTTATTTGGGAGTGAAGAGAGTGACATATAATAAATTATACCTTTGAAAAAATATCATTTTAAAAAATTATACTGAATAGTTTTATCTAAACTTACACAACTTAAATTAAATATAATTAAAATATTTTTATTAATGAATTATATGACTATTTTGATCTGCAATGACAGACGCATATAAGGATTCGGAGTAAGACATGTCTCCTCTTATTTTTTAACAAATAAAAATTTAAAAATAATATTTATAAAATTATAAATAAATTTATACATAAAATAAAATTATTATCTTGAATTTTAAATTTTAAATTTTTATCACTCAAAAATTTCAAACAAATTAGATAATTGAACATATTTATTTTTAAATAAGGTACATGTAGTATCTTTTTTAACAAGAAATAAATACTATAAAAAAAAGTAATACACTTTCTTACTTCTTTGAAGATATCTCTCTTGAATTCAAATTTCGTATCTGTTGCTATTGACCTTTATCCTGCCTCGATGATTATTGGGTTAATAGTTATCCCAAACAAAAACCTATTAATCACGATTAAAGTGTTAAGATTTTATTACAAAACAAAACATATATAAATTCTTGCTAAATCAATGGCCAAACACATTATAACACTTAATTTTATAATATCTAGTATTACTCATCTCATTTCATTTTTAACATAACACCCAACCCATTTTTTTTTCTTTTTTCCCCAATTTGGTCCATTATTTTATATACTCATTTTTTATCAAATGTGTATATAATGTAAAAATATATATATTTTTAACAAATATTATTTTTCTTATTTTTTTGAACAAAATATTTCAAACTTCATCTTCTCATGTTGAGTCTTAATGTTGGATTCAATCTAATGATCATAATGTTTTATGAACATTTCGTGTAGCAATAGTTGGCCAAGTTAGTGGACATCATGAGTACGAGGTTCATGACATTTTTTTCAGGAAGTTTTTATCGGTCAATTTTCGTTTCCTAGAAGATTTAAAATATAGTTTTTCATTTTTGCATAAACATTATATAACAAATATTTAACTTGCATGCTTCTCATGTCATTTAATATAGAATACAAATCATCTAATTATTATACTAACAATTATCGAACTACTAAACAAATTAAATATTACATCTCTAATTGGAGGAGACGATCTCAATTAATTCATATTTGTTAAGGAAATCTCACATTGGTCAGGAGTTCGACTGCAATGTTGTTTATAAGTCTCAAGAGTTCGACTGCAATGTTGTTTATAAGTCTGACAACTCTTAACCTAACGAGATCTTATTGGGTTGAGTTAGGCCTAAGTTTCTAACATGACATCAGAGCTAGGTTTTTGGCCTTCCTATGTTACCCTGAAGCTCACCCTATCGGTACTCAAGGGCATTGACCCTTGCTGCCATCGATACCCAAGGGTACTGACCCTTGCCAATGTGAGAGAGAGTGTTAAGGAAGTCCCACATCGACCAGGACCCCATTAGTACTCAAGTGCATTGACCCTTGCCGCCATCGATACTCAAGGGTACTGACTAAAGAAAATATTATGTGAGATGATGGCGAAAAATTGAAATATTATTCTATCTCTTTTTTCTCTGTTGTTTCTAATGTATATACAACACTATAAATAAGAATAATAAATTAGACAAATGTCTACTAATCTAGGAATATAACAGCTGGTCTCAACAACTAAATTCCAACTTGTTTTACACTAATTTATAGCCTGTACAACACTAATACAGCCTAATATTCTCGGAAAGTCTACATTTCCCATCAAGTTGGGTAATAGATATTAATCATTCCCAACTTGCAACTCAATTCTTCGAAGATTGTTCGAGGTAACGCTTTGATAAGGATATCTGTAATTTGATGATAAGTAGATGTATATAATAGGTCTACGATTTTTCCATCTAACTTCTCTTTAATGAAATGATGATCAATTTCTACATGTTTGGTTCAGTCATGATGAACTAGATTTTTCGCAATTCTTATTGTAGCTTGATTGTCACAATGCATGTTGATAGGCTCAGGAGTTGTGAAGTCCAATTCATTGAGTAGTCTTCTTAACCACATTCCTTCACAAATCTCATAAGCCATAGCTCTAAATTCAGCTTCTACATTGCTTCAAGTGACTACTGACTATTTCTTACTTCGCCAAGTTACAATATTTCCCCATACAAATGTACAATACACAATGGTAGATCTACCCCAGTCAACATCTGTAAAGACTTCAATTTTCTGGTGGGATTCTTACTGAAGTATAATCCTTTTTCTTGGTGTCATCTTGAGATACCTGAGTATATGATAGATCGTTTCTGTGTGTCCTTCATTAGGACTGTTCATAAATTAACTTACAACACTTACTGAAAAACCAATATTTGGTCTAGTATGGGATAGGTAAATGTGGTTTCCCACTAATCTTTGATAATGACCTTTGTCCATAGGTGTACTATTTTCTTTGATTCCGAGTTTCACTGTAGAGTCCATCGAAGTTTCTGTCGGTTTACACCTCATCATTCTAGTTTCCTTGAGAAGATCAAGTACATATTTCCTTTTAGATATAGATATACCCCTTTTGTTTGTGCTACTTCCATTCCTAGGAAATATTTGAGATTTCCTAGATCCTTGATCTCAAATTCCTTGGCAAGGAATTCTCTGAGTTTATTCATCTCAATTGTAGAATTACTTGTTAGAACAATATCATCTACGTACACAATTAGGATAACTATTTTGTGATTGGAGAAGTGTTTAATGAATAGTGTTTGATCTGATTGGCATTGATTGTACCCATATCTTTTCAGAACTTTAGAGAACCTATCAAACCAGGCACGTGGAGACTATTTCAATTCATATAAAGATTTCATAAGTTTGTAGACTCTATTGGTTGGAACAGGAGATTCAATTCCAGTAGGAATGTCCATGTAGACTTCTTCTTCGAGATCACCATTAAGGAATGCATTCTTGACATCTAATTGGTAGAGAGGCCAATCCAAGTTAGATGCTAGGGAGAGAAGAACATGAATAGTGTTGAGCTTTGCTACAGGTGCAAACTCCTGATAGTCAATCACATATGTCTATGTGAATCTCCTAACCATTGGTGTTATTTCAATTGGGGTTGATATGTGGGCTGATTAGTTGATATGGGTTGAAATTGCTTATTGGGCTGGGTTGAAATTTGCTACTAGGTTGGGCCGGGTTGGGTTGGATCGTATTGTGCTAGGCTAGGCTGGACTGGGTTGGGTTGGGATGGACCGGGTTGGGCTAGATTACAAATGCAGGGCTTGTTAAGTGTATTGTAAACAGAATGCAAATGCAGGAATAGATTGCGAGACTTATTGACTAAACCAGATGGCGATGATGATGAACCAGATGATCGGCAACGACGATGGACCAGATGATCGGCTATGACTATGAACTAGATGGTTAGCGACGACAATGAACCAGATGGATGATGGTGCCTGAGTTTCGCAAGATTTGATGACTAATGTCTTGCGATTTTGGGTGGTCGGCGACGATGACAACTTTGGTACTTATGAGAGCTATGGGAAATGGCTCGCAATTAATGGGAAATGACTTGCGATGATGACTGGTCTGAGTAGAGATGGATGGCAATGCACGATAGTTTCTTGTTTCTTGTTTCTTAAATGAATGATGACTTCTATTGAAATAGAGAACCACTAGGATGGACGCCGAAGAATAGCCCTGAAATGGTTCAATTTGTTGCCACTATTTGAGATGAGAGGTAGGAGAACAACACCTGAAGAATTGAATTTCAGGAAAAACTTCCTCGGACAGAGTTGGTGAGGAAAAAAAATGGATTTCAGAAATACTCTGATACCATGAAGAAAATATTATGTGAGATGATGAAGAAAAATTGAAGTATTATTCTATCTCTTTTTTCTTTGTTATTTCTAATGTATATACAACACTATAAATAGGAATAATAAATTAGACAAATGTCCACTAATCTAGGAATATAACAGCTGATATCAACAATTAAATTCCAGCTTGTTTTACACTAATTTACAGCTTGTACAACACTAATACAACCTAATATTCTCAGAAAGTCTACACTAACACTTGTCGATGTGAGAGGGAGTGTTAAGGAAGTCTCACATCGACTAGAAGTTTAACAACAATATTGTTTATAAGTCTAGCAATCCTTAACCTAATAAGATTTTATTGGGTTGAATTAGGTTTAAGTTTCTAACAATATTGATAAATTAATTTAGAATTGTTAGATTTTTATCCAAATAATCATTTAATTATATTAATTGAGTGTAAACCATTTTCAATTTTAAAACTTATTCTAAAAGGGCTTCCTTTGGAAAATCAACTTTTGGCTTTTATAATGATTTCCTGTCACAATTCGTAAGGAAGTCACCATTGTTGCTCACACTAATTGGCCACAACCTCCTTAGAGCACCACGCCCTAAATAAATTTTCATACTTGTATACTAATAGTGGGGTCTGTTGCTAAAATTGTCAAGTTTCTCGCTCCCATCGAATATGTCGAATGGATTGATTTAAGTATCAAAATATGAGATGTTTGTATTATGAAAATAAATACTCCAAATTTATGATAATATTTTCTCCAACGACTTGCCTATTTAATTACATTTAACATATATTTGATTAACTATAATATTTATATGTACTTAAGATTTCACACAGATTTACGTATCATTTATCAAATTTAATACACTAGATTAGATTATCCCGTGCATATTAATACCCTGTAAAACAATTTTACAAAATTAATGATGCAACTATATGCATGTAATAATATTTGGTAAAATGGATAGGATCATTATTTCTAGCTCCAATGACATTTATGCCAATATTCATACAACATTTCATGAATCATATTCATAAAAAAACATAAAAACATTGAAAATATACATATTGAAACACCACATTATTTGTGACTAAATAACCTATGTAACTATTGCATCTTTTTTATTTGAACATATTTATTTATTGAAATCTTTAGTAGTTCGGCCTAAAAACAACTTTTCTTTACTAAATATTGTAAAACAAAAATCAAATTGTGGTTGAATTAGGACCGAGATGGGAAACACACAAATTTATAATAGTCATACTAGACAAATTACTTGGCGTACTGATAGATGGTATTTTAGGTAGAGATGAATTTTTATCTGTGATTAAATGAAATTGTAGTTTATTTACAAAATTTGGATATATTTTTTCCCTCAAAACTAGTCATATAAGAATGATATGTGAACTAATATAAACAGATAGAAGATTGTTGTGTTACATTATGAGGTTGTTATATGCATATAAGGGAGATCGCTATATGTAGGTTGCTTTAAGTTCCTAAGCAACTTTCTTCAGGTCACTCATAGAGAGAAAAAACCATGATCATGTCGTCATAAGAGGGTTAGTAGTTCATCAAATCTTGATGTCTAAGACCTCGCATTTGGACAACGAGGTATTCTGTCGACGGGGTTATGCGTTTTACCAAACTCCTTGGGCCTAGGGCATCATTGAGCTAGTCTCATTACCTCACTACACCATAGCGGGGTACCTGCACATCTAAGGTTGTATGTCTATTACACATTTAATACCAAAAAGGCATGTTTACATCTTTGAATAATATCTTTATTTTCTTTTATGCATCTTTCTTTAAATTATGTTTATTTTAAATTTCAATTACAACAACCTGAGTGAATTTTCTCGATAAAATTGAGATTAGCATAATTTTGGTATTTGTCAAAAATAAGTTACCAATCCCTAAGGACGATACTCTATTTATCATTTTATTATAAAACTATGATGTTGTGCACTTATAGTTTTGCACCAATCAAGTTAATGACACCATTGATGAGGATTGATTTTTTCTTATTTTTGTCAATATCGATACAAAGTAATCTTAGTTTTAATTTAGAATTATATTTTATTTTTATTTTTTTCTCTAGGTGTGTTTTTGACGTTGGATGCACTGTGCTAGAACGTGAAACATTATTCCTTTTGATCCGAAGATCGAAAGAACCTTTAGATCATGAAGAAAGAAGAAAGTACTAGCCATGGCTGAAGGAAAATAGAATGCACAACCTCGGACCTTGATGGATTATGTAAGGCCAATTATGAATGATAACTACTCAGGTGTAAGACGCCAAACCATTAATGCCAATAATTTTGAGCTCAAACCGGAATTGATCAGCATGGTGCAACAAGCTCAATTTAGCGAATCGCCACTTGATGACCCCAATATTCATTTGGCGATGTCCTTGGAGATTTGTGACACTATAAAGATGAATGGTGTTACTGAAGACACCATTAGACTAAGATTTTTTCCTTTTTCATTGAGGGACAAGGCTAAAGGTTGGCTACAATCTCTACAACCAGGAAGCATTACTAGTTGGCAAGACATAGTAGAAAATTTTCTTACTAAATTCTTTCCACTAGCAAAAATAGCCCAACTCAGGAGTGAGACTGGTCAATTCAAGCAAAATGATTTTGAGACACTCTATAAAGCATGAGAAAGATATAAAGATTTGATTCAGTATTGCCCTCAGCATGGATTATCAAATTGGTTGCAAGTTCAGATGTTCTATAATGGGTTAAATGGGAAAACTAGAACTACAGTTGATGCTACTTCTGGTGGAACTTTGATATCAAAAACACCTGAAGGTGCTACTTCTCTTTTGGAATAAATGGCCTCAAACAACTATCAATGGCCAACAGAAAGATCTATGGCTAAGAAAGTTGTCGGGATTCATAAATTGGAGTTGTTTTCTGCCCTTTCAAATCAAGTAGCTTATCTATCTCATTAGATTTCTACCTTTACAACTCAAAGAATACCACAAAGTACAGAATATGTTACAACTTCAAGTATGACAGTTCTGATGAATGAATCGAGTCAAGAGTAGGTTCAATACATCAACAATCGTAACTACAATTATCGGGGTGATCCTATGCCAAATTACTACCATCCAGGGCTTCGAAATCATGAAAATTTGTCTTATGGAAACACAAAGAATTTTTTGCAACCTCTTCTAGGGTTTAATAGTCAACCAAGTGAAAAGAAGATGTCACTTGAGGATGTCATGGTTTCCTTTGTTGAGGAGACCAAATCAAGGTTTAAAAATAATGATTCATGACTAAATAAAATTTAGACTCATTGTTACAATATAGAAGGAACTATGAAAAATCTTGAAGTGCAAATTGGGTAACTAGCCACAACCATTAATGCTCAACAAAGAGGAAATTTTCCTAGCAATATAGAAGTGAATCCAAAGGAACTGAGAGGTCACCATTAAAAGAAACTGAGTCCACCCCTACAGCTCCAAACAATGGCCAAGGCAATCGTAAAGTAGAAGAAGAGGGGATTATTAATGATACACTAAGAGAGGCTAAAATGCCTCCATCAATTTCATTTCCTAAAAATCCTCCTATTCTTTCTACTCCACTTCCTTATCCTTAATGTTTTTAAAAACAAAAATTAAATAAGCAATTTTTTAAGTTTTTGGATATTTTTAAGAAAATTCACATAAATATTCCTTTTGTAGATGCCTTGGAACAGATGCCAAATTATGCCAAATTTTTGAAGGACATCATTTCCAAGTAGAGAAGGTTGGAAAAGTTCGAAACAGTGAAGCTTTCTAAAGAATGTAGTGCCATTCTTCAAAAGAAATTGTCTCAAAAATTAGAAGATCCAGGGAGTTTCACTTTGCCTTGCACTTGCTTTCAAGTAGTTATCATTGAAAAATATGAAGTAGAAGCCTTTCAAGAAGATATACCAACTGATCACCTAGAACAATCATTGTAGCAAGGTACATCATTTAGCACATAAGTGGAGAGGTTGGAGCCAATGGTTGCAAAGACGGATTCTGTAATCTCTATAGAAAAAGTGCAACAAACTATAACTCCAAAGTTAAAGCAATTGCCTGATCATCTTCGCTATGCATCCTTGGGTGATGATTACACCTTTCTAGTGATTATTGCGGCATCACTTACTCCCAGAGAAGAGAAAAAGCGACTTCTTCAATTGAATGAGATGGGTGAGTTCTGGAATGATGCTTATGAAAATGCAAAGATATACAAAGAACAAACAAAGAAGTGGCGTGAAAAATAGATTCTTAGGCATGAGTTTGCTCCAAGACAATAGGTTTTGCTTTCCAATTCACAACTAAAACTCTTCCCGAGTAAGTTAAGATCAAGATGGACATGTCCTTATACAATTGACAAATTTTCCACTTTTGGAGCAATAGACTTGAAGGAAAAGACATGGAATATAATCAAATTTAACGATCATAGATTGAAGCACTATTATGGAGAACAAGTGGAGAGGAATCGTGCATTTATTCCTTTTCGAAATCTTGATTGATGAAGATTAAAAATTCTGGTTGTAGACTATAAAACAAGCGCTTATGAGAGGTAGCCCATAAAACTTTATTTTGTTCTTTTATTTTATTTTATTTTTTATTACTATTTTAATAATTTGGATTTTGATGTTGATTTATTTTGCATGAATAAAAAGTTGAAAATTACAAACTAATGCGAATCCACCATAAAACCAGGGAAGTTCCTATCATTTCTTCTATCTGTCTCACTTTTAAATTACAATGAGGACATTATTTAGTTTAAGTTTGGGGGTGTCAACTTCTATTGTCTTGAGTTGTTGAATTCTCTTATCAAACATGTATTTGAGTATGATTGAATTCACTATGACTATGAAATTTGTGATTGAGGATAGGTTTGAGAAAAAAATTCAAAATCTGCTATTATGTTAATTAGAGTTTTGTGGGTACATTGTTTTAAATCTTTGTCCTTGAACATCACAAATAGTCTGATGAGGGTGTGCAACCTATTAGGCATGAGTTTTGCTGGAATGATTATAAATTTACACAAAGTGCTCTTGATGGTATAATGAAGAGGGAAAAAATCCCTAATTCTAAAAAATACCTCATAGAAACAATAGAAATTAGAGACACACTACAAGCTCTCTCATTAGGCTTTGCAACCTTAAGAATCAAAGAGTCATAAGCTTTGTTTTTTTTTCTAATAATGAAAAAAATCATCTTCTTTGATGGAAGAGGAAATTTGAGAAACCTTTGAGTAAAGGACTTTTCTAGCTTAAGCAAGGGTGAAACCTTTAGAGGGAAATCATAGCCTCAACGTGGAGAGATCACTAGAAGTTCCCTCACCAGAGCCTAGAAGGTTTTCATAATAAAGATAGGAAATACCCTCAAGACATTATTGAGAAGTAAGAATGATTAGTTAATAAGCAATAACCTTATATTGATAATTAATCATGATAAGTTGCATAGAAATTCCAAACAAGACATTGAGAAAAATTTGAGCTTAAAATTCAAAAAGAACTTCTAAAATTAAGATGAATAATGTGAACCCTATAGACCTCCCAAACCCTATTTATAAGTTAGGTTTCTCTTTCCTCAACATATGCTAAGAACCAACTCCAACACTGACATAACGAGTAATGGTTCCTAAAAAGTAGTTAGTTTCATCACCATCCAAAATAGAAACAAATGGTTAGAATATGCAAGTACACAACTCCGAGGTGGAAAAATAACAGTGAGACTCAAAATCTCCAGTCCAATAAGTACACGTTAATGTTACCTTAGAGATATGATGCTCTATCATCCTCCCAGCCTCCCTAAGAAGCTATGGAACAGAGGGCAATCTGTATAAGGTATAAATAATCAGCATCCTATCACATCATTTCCCATCCTAAGAGTACTTAAAAAGCTTAGGAATAACCATAGCATAGCTTAGGATCTTTCCAAAAGAACCTTATTCTTGATAGAAACTCCTTATGGCTACCAGACAGCTTTTAATGACTAGAGAGATCTCCAACACCATGATTACCATCGAGGATAAGCCTCCACCAACTTGGACCCAGATAGACATTAATATGAAACTCTTACAGCTTGTCCTAATCACATATCTATCAGAAAAGCTTATTCATATATCACAAGACTCTAATGGGCCTACAAAGCAACCTTCACTCTCTTAATGACCTCGAAGGACCTAACATTTTAGCTCCTAAGTAAATGACAATCTCCATGACAATGTTCCCCTAAATAGAGCAACATTTAACCTACCTCTAAAACTGAACATATCCATTCCAAGTATAATGTACATCGTCTTCTCTAGAGTTCTATCATTAGAAGAACTCCTCTATATTCCCAATTGATAATTACTTAGGATTCTCACTCTTTATATGAACCTAATCTGAACAGCTAGCATTCCTAATGATGTAGACACAAGACCGGTATTAGGTTAGCAATACTAATATTACAGATACTTTGGTTTTATATTTGTAAAACTCTTGTAAGTGCACTAATCATTTTATAAAAAATTACAAGTATACTCCCAAGCTCAATCTATGGAAGGAATATATGTGGTTTTTTAATTTATTATTTAAACTTTTAAAAACGAAAATAAATCCTAAACATCCTGTAACGATATTCTGATTTTTGTTTCTTAATCTAATGACATAAAAATAAACATATGTATGGATTCAATAAACAATAATGCAAATTTGTATCATTCATAATAGTAGAGTATTTATTAATATAATAATTAAGTTAATTATGCTTGCTAAATTTATTAAGGTTATTGATATTTGTTGATTTTCTATTTTTGGTATGAAATTGTCTTTATACGAGGCCTAAATTCTTTTGTTTAATATTAATTAACTAATATCTTTAGGTGGGGCCTATTAATTACTTAAGTATTAAATTCCAAGTTTATTTCTAAGAAAATAGCAAACCTTCTAATCACAGCTTTAGGCAGAGTCAGTTAATTAGACTTTATTTAAGGTTTACAAATTAAACCTAATAATTTAATTATCAAAGTACTAACTTTCAAGTTTTAAAACCATTACTGAAAATATGTTATCAATACATTTTTGACTAATAGTTCTTATAAAAAACATTTGAAATAGAGGTTCACTTTAACTATCGGGCGATTGTACCAACAAATAAAAGTGCACTACTCTAAATGAGATTGAATAATTAAACCTTAGAATCTAATTTTCAGATTTAAGTTTGTAATGAAAAATAATATATTTATTTCTAACATCTTTAATATAAAATCTTGAATAAAAACAAAATCAATTTATTTTATAGAAATGTTTTACCTATTCAATATTTCGCAAGCATAACAACGTCATTATTATATCATATTTACAAATAGTCAATCATGTTAAATTTAATCACAGATAAATTAAAACCAAAAAAACTAAGAACTAGAGAGAGAAGAGATTTTGAGGGATTTGAGGGGTGATTTTAACAATGGGTGATAGGGTCCTTATATAGATGAGAAAAAAGCCACAAAATGTGAGAAAATATCTCAAAATTTGATTTTGGATGCATTTGGAAAGGGTGGCATGAGTAGGGGGGCAATATTTGCGGTAGACAGGCATTGGCACATATGAGCATGTGTTGGTACGCACGGTTGGGCGTCTACTCATTGTGTGTAGATGTGTGCTAGGCATGTTCTAGCTGTGTGTGGGCATGTGATGTGTGAGTGTGCATGCACATATGTTGGTGCGCATGAGACTCGATATAGGCGTGTGATGGCGCGCACAGAACTGAACATTTTGCACAATTATAATCGTTTTGACCCATTTTGTCCAATTTTTCTATTTTCTTTACTTTTCCTCATTTGTTTCTCAAAATTTTATGATGTATTTCCTCCTATATTTTTCTTCACATTTTAAAGTTATTTTGGAACGAAAATACCTACAAAACAATAAAAATACCCGTGATTTCAAAAAGATAAATTTATATAAAAAATGATAAAATTATACAAATATAAATATATTTAATCAATTAAAGTACATTAAATAATCCTAAATCACTTCCGTGGATTGATACGGTTGCACTTAGCATATGCAACAAGTCGTTAAACTCCTAAGTTTCCCTAGTGGACGAGTTTAAGTCTTGTGAGAGTTTTCAGTAATAATACCGACAAACATTAACAAAAATTGAAAAGGAAATAAAACAAAAAAAATAAGTTAACTAAAATTTCAAATAAAGTAAAAGGACTAAAATAAAATAAAGAAATGAAATACAAAAATATCTCATATTTATAATCTCTTTTAAATTTCATAATTAAAATCTTAAGCATAGATTATTTCAAATTCCTAAACATTCATGATTTATTATAATAATTAGTTGAAAATCATTTTCATATTTCATATTAAAAATGTATTCATTTAATTTCACCCAAACTTAGTGTCAGGAATCGAATTCGCTTCGACTCTAATTCTCACAAGTCAATACTATCAAAAACACTAAATTCTATGGGTTCAAACACTCATATTAATTTATATGCCAAAGAATTAATGTACAGAAATGAACTAGTATGTTGGCATATGTATAAAGAAGAAAGGTTGAAAGTGTTATTTTAACGTTGATCTCATAAAGGAATCAAATATAAGGATTTATAAAATATTATTTTCATGCATCAATCAAATTTATTAAAAAATATATCATGTAATATACATTCAATTCTAAGTCCTATAGAGATCATTTAATAATGAAAAATAAGAAAAGTGTTTAGAGTAGAAAACATAATATTTATCACTCAAAATAAAGGATAATATGCTCAACATATTTCTTACAATAGTAGTCTCCGCTATTTGATTCCTAAACATTGATTTTGGATTTAATATAATTTTCACACCTTATCAAGAAATACTACTCATGACAAAAACTAACTAATTACCATATATTTCATGATATGTTTTTAAAAATTAATCTAACAATGCAAAATACTTGACTATTTACTTAAATTTGATGTAAAGAAATGATAAATTTTGTGAGAAATTTTTTAAAACTAATCCTAAAATTTTAAATTTTACTAAACCACACAAATCAAATCCCACACAAAAAAAAAATCAAACACAATAAAAATGAAAATATAAACATAAACATAAAAAATTTTAAAATTGTTACATTTTTTGAAATTAAGCATGGTAACTTTTCACTACCCCTAACTTTACTTATATTATCCTCAATGCAACAATAGTAAATTATAGAGAAAGAGAAAGGAGAAAAGAGAAAAAAAGTTACACATTTTCTAAGAATGTGTAAGTAGTGATGGAGAAATACAGGTGCATCCATCATGTTCATCATTAAAGTTTACACAGAAAAATCGTTCTGAACTTTTAATATCTTAACAAATATTTTTAGTTTTAACAATTCTAAAATTATTCACATGAAATTAAACTAAAATAAACAAAAAAATTAAATAAATAAATAAAAGAAAATTACCTAAAATGATAGGTGGCCTTACATCCAGCGTTTAGTTTAACGTCTTAGCCAGACATAACTTGAAGAATTTTATTTTAAGTAAACTCAATGTCCCCGCATCATTGAGTCAATCAAACCTACAAGTAGGACAAGTTTGTTTATCTATAATAAGTCATGCCTTATGGATTTTCAAAATTTTATTTATTTAAAATTAAGGACATGATTGTAGGTTTTAGATAAACCACTTTTAGGTATAAGTCAAATAAGTAAGGCATCAAAACACATTTGTACTTAGATCTAACAAAGTAACTACTTCCTTTTATCATAGATTGTGATTAAAAACTTTAAAATTTTAGAGATAACTTCATATTTGTTTTTTGTTTTTTGTTTTTTGTTTTTTGTTTTTGTACTAATCTAACACTAAGTATTAAAATAAATACTAAACAATAAAAATCAAAATCAAGTAAAAGAAACAAACAAAATAAAAAAATAAAGTAAAATAAAAATAAAGTTATTAAAAAAATAATTATACTGATTTTACAATATATATAATACAAAAAACATTTATACACATTTTGAAAAATATAATTATACATATTTATAATACACTCATCTATCATATAATATAAACACATTTTTTTACAAATAGATATATATGATTGAGTTATACAGAATAAATATTTATAATACACTCTATCTAATATATAATACAAACATATTTTTATACAAATAAATATATGTGATTAAATTGTACATAATAAAACACTCTATTTAATATATAATACAAACACATTTTTATACATGTTATATCATACAATATTTTCCAGTTAGTACACAAAAATACTATATAATAAATAAAAAAGAATAAATTAAAATTAAAATTAATATTAACCAAGAGTACTCCCAAGAAAGAATGGTGGGACAAAGCCTTCTTAACCATCCTCCTAGATAGAGTAATTTTCTCAGAAAATATTAGTGGCACAAAGGATACCAAGAACTATTTTCCTAAATAAAACTCATTTAGAATTTAAGTTTCAATTTTCAAATTTTTTTTAAAGCTAAAAAATCAAAATTAATTACAACATTGAAAGTTTTAAAAATTTTGAAAAATAATTTAAAAACTTTATTCTTTCACCTACAATTGTGCCAAGAACTTGATGAAGTAACAACATCAAGTCCCGAGCAACGGTGCCAAAAACTTGATGCAGAAACAAAATTGTTATCGGGTTAGTAATACTAATTTTACAGATACTTTAGTTTTATATTTGTAAAACTCTAGCAAGTGCACAAATCATTTTATAGAAAATGATAAGTATACTACAAAGGTTGATCTAAGTAAGAAATATATGTGGTTATTTTATTTTATTATTCAAACTTTTAAACACAAAATTAAATCATAAATATCATGTAACGATATTTTGATTTTTGTTTTCAAATCTAATGACATAAAAAATAAAAATAGATATTAATTCAATAACCAATAATGCAAAATTTTAACGTTTATAACAGTGGAGTATTTATGAATATATTATTTAAGTTAATTATGTTTGCACATATTATTTAGATTATTAAATATATAAATTGATATTTGTTGATTTTTCGTTTTTGGTTTGAAAGTGTCTATAGGGAGGGCCCAAATTATTTTGTTTAATATTAATTAACTAATATCATATTAATTAATTAAGTATTAAATTTAAGCTTTATTTCTAATAAAATAGCAAAACATTTAATCACATCTTTAGGCAGAGTCAATTAATTAGACTTTATTCAATGTATCAAAATTAAATCTAAGAACTTAATTATCCAAGTACTAACTTTCAAGTTTTTAAACCACTATTGAAAATATATTGTCAATACATTTTCGAATAATAATTTTTATAAAAAAAACTTTTGAAATAGAGATTCACTCTAACTACCAAGCGATTGAACAAACAAATAAAATAGCACTACTCTAAATGAGACCGGATAATTAAACCTTAGAATCTAATTTTCAAATTTAAGTTTATAATGAAAAATAATATATTTCTCTCTAACATCCTTAATATAAAATCTTGAATAAAAAAAAATCAATTTATTTTTAAAAAAATGTTTTACTTATTTAATATTTTGCAAGCATAACAATATTATTATTATATCATATTTTCAAATAGTCAATCATGTTAAATTTAATCACAGACAAATGAAACATAAAATATAAGAATAAAACATAAAAAATAACTATAAAGAATTCATCTTAAAATTACATCAAAAGAATCATCGTAGAACTTTAATGCTAATTATGTTGCTAAAAAACCTCAAAATGGATTTACATTTTCGTTTATTGAATCAAAAACTATAAATCTATAAAAACATAACTAGTTCTTCTCAAAAAGAGAAGAATATTAAAACTAAAAAAACTAAGAACTAGAGAGAGAAGAGATTTTGATGGATTTGAGGGGTGATTTTTATAATAAGAGATAGGGTCCTTTTATAGATGAGAAAAAGGAGAAAAAAGGTGGGAAAATATCTTCAAAATTGAATTTAGACGTGTTTGGATAGGCTAATATGCGTGTGGGAGTGAGATTTGTGGTAGACTGGCGTTGGTAGAGCAGGCACTCGTGGGATAGACATGGGTGTTTATTGGCGCATGCGGGAGTCAGCACAAACATGTGCTCGCTGTGCACGGGCATGTGCTAGGCATGCATATACTGCATGCACAGACGTGTACTGGTTGTGCACGGGCGTGTGTTGGGCATGCACTCATGAGACTTTTCATTTTTGACCGTTTTGACCCATTTTGTCCAATTTTTCTATTTTCTTTTACTTTTTCTCATTTTTTTCACAACATATTTATGATGTATTGCCCTTATTATTTTTATTCGAGTCTTTAAGTTATTTTTGAACAAAAATACCTAGGAAAAAAAATAAAAATACTAGTGATTCCGAAAAGATAAATTTATATAAATAATGATAAAATTATAAAAATATAAATCTATTTAATCAATTAAAATATATTAAATCATAGTAATTTTAGTATTTTTTTTAGCACTCATTACCTGACTTTCAAAAGATTAGGATTACCTCTAAAATCCTTAAAAGTCCCTCATATAAGTCATTATAAAATGATAACACTAT
Organism: Hippophae gyantsensis; assembly: GCA_030763125.1. Lineage (NCBI taxonomy): Eukaryota > Viridiplantae > Streptophyta > Magnoliopsida > Rosales > Elaeagnaceae > Hippophae > Hippophae gyantsensis. Next base: position 34,861,281 of record CM061037.1, on the reverse strand, counting down.
CTTCTAACTAGGGACATTGAATCTTCTGAGAAATTCTAAGAATAACCAATAATACAATAAAGAGTATTAAAGTCAGGATTTAAATTCAATTTTAAGAAAACATTGACTTATAATTCATTATAAGTGAGTATGCTTATAAACCAACTTAAAATTTAAGGTCGGTTCAAATAAGAAACTGATTTCAAATAAACTTAAAATTAAAAATACTAAAAAATACAAAAAATAGCGTCAGTTGTACACGTCAACCAACATTAGGTCATGTGTAGTGTCAATTGTACTTGTCAATCAATGCATTATTTCTCATTGGTTGACACATAGGAACGATGCTACACGTGGCCTAACATTTGTGCTACGCGTCAACCGACGCATCACCACATATAGGTCTGTTGGTAGTCAGATAGACGTGTCACACTTAATGTCGGTTTTACTTGTCAACCGACACTACACATGGCACATAGTGTCTGTTCTAGATGTCAACCGATACTACCCGTGGAATCATGTTGCTTGACACATTGAATAGATGCTACGTATGACATGTAGCATAAGTTGACACGTAGAACTGACAGTAACTATCTTTTTTTTTCTCTTTTCTTCTTCCTCCCCCCATCATTCTTATAGTGTTTACTATTGTCTCCTAGTCCTCTCTCATCGTGATACCTACAACCATTTTCAATCATTTTTACCGCTATTTCCAGCACCGTCAGTTGGGTTTTGTTCCTCTCAACTTTCTAATCTAGATCCACCCTTTTTTGAACATAACACTCAATCTTTTCTTATCCATTTTTCTTCACTTTCTCACTTTTTTTATTCTTGTAAGTATTTCTATGAATTATTTTACACTTATTATTGATGTTTTATATTTTTATTTAATTTTTGTAAAATTATTTTTTATTTTTATGTATATTATGTGCTATTGACTATTTATATATATTTTTGTTTTATGTAGGTTTTTTATTTTTATTCAAGCTTAGAAGCATATAAAATATATTTTTTTAATTTATTTTAACTAATTTCATGTATTATATATATATATATATATATATTTGATGTATTTCATGTTTTATCTATATTAATTTATTTTGAATTTTAATTTTTTTGAACTTATTGCTATATGTATTAAATAATATTATATATTGTTTGAATTTTATGTATTTATTTTTACATGATGTTTTGATTGATATTCTAATAATTTAATTATAAACTTCATATATAATAAACTTTAAAATATATTGACGATGAATACATTTATATTTTGTTAGGTACATATTTAATATGTTTAATGTCATTAATAAAAAAATGCACAAATCTTGGATGTTAAAGTATACAATTTAGCATGACTATATTTCTAAAGTTGAAAATTTCTTGAAATTCGCTCATAGAAATAGTAATAATAAAATTAGTATGATTTGATGTCTTTGTGTTAAATGTAAAAATGATAAATTTTATAATGTTAATGAGGTTAAGTATCACCTTATATGTAGTGGTATTCTTTTGAGTTATAAATATTGGTATTATGAGTGATAAAATATTGATGATACTCATAGGGAAAAGATAAATAAGAATGTGAGTAGATTATATACATCTTATCATAATAGACATTTCAGACATAATGTACAGAAGTAAAACATGTTTCATGATATGGATGAACTACATAAGGATGATCTCAAAACCTTTAAAAACTTTTAAAAGATACTAAAAAATTGTCGTATCCAAAATGTAAGAAATACACTAAAATGTTGGGATTAGTTCATTTGAACAATGTGAAGGCAAAAAATGGTTTTTGGACGAAGGATTCATAGAATTACTAAATGTACTAATAGATATATTTCCTAAGGGTAATGAATTTCCATCTTCAATGTATGAAGTGAAGAAATCTCTTAGTCAATTTGGCATGAAATATCATAAGATTCATGCTTGTCTGGATGATTGCATTCATTATAGGAAAGAATATGAGACATTAAATGATTGTTTTGTGTGTAAAGAATCGAGATGGAAGCATGTTACAAATGAGACAACACGTAAGAAAGGCATGCTCACAAATTCCTCACTTTCAAATGTTGGTCAAAAGTAAAGAGACATCAAAGATGTTGACTTTGAATTTATAGAATCAATTTGATGATGGGATGCTATGTCATCCTTCTGATTCTCCAAATTGGAAAATAATAGATAATTTATCACCTCAATTTGCATATGATATGTGCAATCTTCGTCTTGCCATTGATGTTGATGGAATTAATCCACACAGTTCCCTTAGTAGCAGATGTAACAATTGGCCATTAATTATGATAACATACAATCTTCCTCCCTGGTTGTGTATGAAAAGAAAATTAATGATGCTAACATTATTGATTTCAGGAGTGAAACAACCTGAAGTTGATATTGATGTGTATTTGTAGCTTCTAATGTATGAATTAAAGACATTATGGAATGATGGTGTAAATTTTATGACACACATAAGAAAAAATAGTTCAACTTGAGAGAGGTCATTTTATGGACAATTAATGATTTTCCTACTTATGGAAACTTATCAAGACATGTAACAAAAGGTTATATGGGATGCCATATTTGTAGCGATGATACTTATGCAATTTATCTTGTTCATGGATAAAAAATGTCTTATAGAAGACATAGATTGTTTTCCATCTAAACCCAAGTTTAAATATTAAAAGAAACATTTCAATGGTGAAGATGATCATGATCTTACACCAAGACCTTTGCGAGGGGTTGAGATATTAAAGCAATTGAATGGTCTAATATCCAAATGATATGGAAAGATGAAAAAAATAATACTCACTGATGGAGGGAAACCAAAGAGATTAACTAATAAAAGGGGTAAAAATGAAAATGTTACTTAATCGGTAGAACATAATTGTTGGAATAAAAAATCAATATTTTGAGAATTACCTTATTGGAAAGATCTACACATTTGTCATATCTTAGATGTCATGCACATTGAAAAAAATGTATGTGAGTGACATCTTGATTGATACATTACTTTATATACTTGGAAAAACAAAGGATGGAATTAAAGCAAGATTGGATATAAGAATCAAACATACTTGCCACCAATATCATATACAATATCAAAAAAAGATAAGGATATGTTTTGTAAATGTTTGGTGGGTGTGAAAGTTCCTGATGTTTACTCATCCAACTTAAAAAGATTTGTGTTTATAATCGATAAGAAACTTTATGAATTAAAATAGCATGATTTTCATATATTAATGAAACAATTATTGCCAGTTGCTATTAGGTCAATTCTTCCAAAATAGTTCGGTTATCAATAATTCATTTTTGTTCATTCTTCAATACAATATGCAAGAAATCTATATCGATTGGCTAGTTAAAATATTTACAAAAAATGTTGTGGAGCATTTATGTCTACTTGAGAAATATTTTTCTCCTCCTTTTTTGATGTAATGTGTGTATTCATTTAGTTTGAGAGATTCAATTGTGGGGTCCTACTTAATTAAGGTATATGTATCCTTTTGAGATATACATGCAAGTCCTTAAAGGATATGTAGATAATAGAAATCATCCTAAAGGATTCATAGTGGAACGTTACATTGTTGAAGAGGTTATTGAGTTTTGTTCTGAATACTTTAGTGGTTACACTGAAATTAGGAATCCTACGCACAAGTTAGAACATGACATGATCCAAGTAAGTAGCCCTATGCTTAGTGGAAGTAAGAAATTTTTCATTGATCGCACTTGATGACAAAAAACACACAGAATTATTTTGGTAAATAACAATGAGACACGACCTTACAAAGAGTAAGTATTGGCACTTCATGTCGGGTTCACCCTTTTCATATAAAATAAAATTATTGTTTATTTAACTATTTATGACATGTAATTGATATATCTTTCACAATATCACAGAATTCATTTGAACTTACTGAAGACCGATCCTCATTATAAAAAAAGGAGAAAAATGATTGTATGATGAGCATAAACGAGAACTTATTAATTGGTTTTCAATCATGTAAGTGTCACATACAAGAATTCATAAGATTTCATTCTATATAATGTTTTACAACTTTGTTTCAAACACATTTAATGTTTTTATATGCATAGATTTGAGTTGAACTCAACAAACCCAATCATAAAATAACATAAACTTTGGAATGGCTTGCACATGCTCCAAAATTCATTATCAAATTGTATTCTAGTTTTACAATTAATAGTGTTAGGTTTACAACACAAGCAAGGGACAAAGTACGAGTAAACCAAAATAGTGGGGTGAAGATGGTTGCACAAACTTGGCAATTTTTAGTTCGAAAGATGTTAATCCTATACTTTCTAATAGAACGTATTATGGTATAATTCAAGAAATTTGGAAACTAGATTACAAGGTCTTCCATGAAATAGTATTCTTGTGTGATTGGGTCAAAAACACTATAAATGTTGGATATAAAATAGATGATTTTGGATTTATCCTTGTAAACTTATCCAAGATAGGCCACATTTATGATCTTTTCATGTTAGCACTCATGAAAAACAAGTATTTTACCTGAGCGATCAAATTGACATAAGATGGTCTATTGTGTTAACACCTCTACAAAAAGAGTTCTACCATTGTGATGTTTTAAAAGATGATGACATACTTGATATGTTATCAAATATTAGTTATTTCTCAAACAAATTGCCTACTATATGTGATGATCTAGTTAATGGTAATGATTCTTCGCCATAGATTTGAAGTAATTGTGAAGGAATATATATATACATGATCGACAACCTAATTAAACATAATATATGGTCTATATTATTCTAATAACTCTTGTTTATATGTTTGGAGTTAAAATTATGAATTAATTTTTATTTCATTATTATTTGCAGATATTTCATGGATCATATGGTGCTAGCGATTATTGATCTAAATGATCCACTGGGCATTTTAAAATAAGGGGTTAGGCTAGTATAGCTAATGCTCTACTTAATCCAGATGATAGATTACTTATTGAATTCGATGCAACTGGTAATCCATTGAGAAAAAATAGCCAACATTTGAAATCTTATATCAATGGACTTGTCAATTTAAGTATACCAATAAATATAAATGATTAGAGTAAAGTTTAATAATGTGAAAAGTACAAGATATGAAAAACCATTTATGTATATCCTTTTGTATTGTATCTCCTCTAAAATTTGTTTTTTACATAATCATTTTAAAGTCCCCAATAATTGGGTTAATAAGTGCTACAAAATTGCAAATAAAGTATGGAAGGAATACAAAAATTCTAAATGGGCTAGAAATTATGTGTTTTCATCCTTAGAACCACTTAATGAAGAAGAAATGTATAAAATCCCTTAAGATCACCCATGAATAGAGCCCCAAGTATGGAAATATTTTGTGGATTATATACATATGGATGAATTTCAAATCATTAGAAAAGAACACCAAAATATACAAATGTAGAATATTCTTCCTAACTGTACTAGGAGGTCATCAAATCCAAAAGTTAGACAAATAATGGTACTATTAAGTTGTTAATTTATAACTATTTTATATTTATTTTCCTTTAACTTAAGTTAATAAATTTATTTAATTTATGTACGTAGGAAGCATAATTGGTAGGCCAGTTACTCGAGCTGAATTGTATATAGAAATAAAGATACCAAAAATGAAGACGTCAAAACCAATGAATAAATGAGGATAAGAACAACTCAATAAGTTGGTTAATAATTTAACTTGATACAAAATCCTTGTTACATTTTTTGCATATTTGTGTAATAATGTATGATATTCTTTATTGTTTTATTATTTGTAGATAATAGTCTAAGAACAAATAAATAGAGGTGAATTAAATGCATTTATTTGTAGAGAATGCTTTATTATTGTTTAATAAAATATGTCTTATTATTATGCATTTAGACCCGATCATCTTGGTTAGGTTAGGGGATGAAGCCAATATGATAGTTACATCAAGTTTTTCAATATTCTAAAAGAAAGGCTTAAGATGGCCAATAAGGATAAGTTGAATAAAGTTGAAGAAGAATGAACTTCTTTAAGGCTACTATGTTAAGTGAGCTTGTAAGTATAAAGAAATTTCAAAGTTACCAAGTGGGGCATCACAACACATGCCAAGCATGCCACCATACTACAATCAAGGCATGCTCTATTGACAAGCATGCCACCATCTGTGACAGGCATGCCATCCATGCAATATCATGGCCAACCTATGTCCTCTATGGGATATATTCATCCTATTAGACCTACATATATGCCAAGAATGCCCATGCAATCATATGGTAGTTTAATGTCTCTAATGCAATCTGTGCATTCTTACCATCAATCACAAGAATATTTTGATGAGAATGTTCTTCCAATTGCTGCCCCCACATAGGAGTTCTCCTCCATTTGATAAATAATTCATGATAAGATTTAAAGCTTATGTAGATGGTATATTATTTTTATTTTTCATTATATATTTTATTTATTGTATATAACACCTAAAGTTTTACAGAATTTGAAATGTCTGTTGAAAGATCCATCATTTACAGACTATATTGTTATTGGAATAGTAAAAAAATTGAGTAATGATAGAAAGATTCACAATAAATATTTTCTAAATCATTGACGAATAGTAATTGATCAATCATTTCTCTATCATTGTCCACTACCAGTGCCTTCTGATGCTACCACAGTTCAAGAAGTTGTTAGACAATATGTGGCTTGGCTGTCATATCAAGTTGTGCTAAATTTTAATATGATACTATTTATTTTTATTTAAAATAATTTGTTTTACTACTTCTATTTTATTATTATTCATTTATTGTACTAATATAATAGCTCTTGTTCAGTCTATTATACTAAAATTGGTAAGTACTGCAAATTTGAGATATGCGTGATAAATCTATATCTAGTGAATAATCATCACACACCAAATCATTCAAGAAAAAGTCATGAAAAAGTATAATTATGAGTGTGCTATAAACTTTAATAAAAATCTTGATTTTTTTATAACTATTGTTACGAGCAAAAATAGTATGAATGATGGATGGACTGTGCCACTTCCTAAAGAAATGTCTAGAGTAAACATTGGACAATCTTATATATCGATTGAGTGTATATTGTAATTATATTAATTTCAAATGATCGACTCAAGTATAATTCAAGTGTGGACAAGGTGAGTCATCAATCAATAAATGACTTTCATTTATGTAAAGCATATAATTATGTTTATATTATCTAATTATATATATATATATATTTTATATGGGGCATGTTATTATCAACTTGAAGCTAATCACCTGTCACATTTAGCAATGTTTTATGATTCATCATATGTGAATCAATATCAAGAGCATGATGTTAGCATAAGAACGAAACAATTATGTGATAGGGCATTAACACTTCAAATAAATCAAAAGTTGATAATCTCTTGGCCACTAAAATTTGAACAAGGTTAAGATCATTGGATGTTGACAATCCTTGATCTATATGGTAATAATATTTGGTAATTGAATAAAGATACAAAAACAGTTGTTGAAATATAAGAGTTATAACTAGCTATTTTTTTCTATTGTTATTTGTAATATTGAATAAAGAACTAATTATTTTCTACTTTGATAGGGCATAGAAGCTGTGGAATAAGAGTAAGAGCATTATCCTTAAAAAAATCACATAAGCTTACATGGGATAAAGTTATGATATGTACAAGAGAATATTCGGAATGAATTTATTAATTTAATGAATTGTATGATTGAATAATAAAGATGTTCGAATTGATAAACGATATACACTTATTTTTTGTAGGTTCCACAAAAAAATGTGGAGTTATATGTGGTTACATTATTATGAAATTTATGAGCGAGATCATCTCAAATATCAACATGTCAATTAAAAATGTGATAATCTCTTTTACTAATATACTTTTTTAACATATAAGTTATTTTTAATGAATTTATGATTTTAATTATGAAATAAGTTTTGTTCATTTACTTTTTTGGAATCGTAATACTTGTGTGTTGCTATTTGATGTGTTCACTTGTTTCATAATCATACTTCAAATGTTTTAGCCTCGGAGACTTTAGATTTAATATTTCACATAGCATGCAAGTTAAGTTAGTTTTTTAAGCCTCTTCATTTGAGGCCATGAGAACATTGATAATATTGCATGTATACTTGTTAAATAACTATATATTGATCTTTTAACATATATAAGTTATTTTTTATGAGTTCATAATATTAAATTGTTATTTTGAAATTAAATACATGTAGTTCTTTGGTTTGAGTAAAACGGACTATGATAGGAAAAATTTGAAGACTTAAGAGTAGAATGAACCAAACACATGTTTCAAATTATAAGATCACAAGAAGGATTAAAAGAAGAATATAATAATATTGAATAGCATAAGTATCTTATTATTATGTGTTTATCTTGTAAAATTGCATATAATAATGGATATATGTAATTTTATATCTAATATACCATGCACATATATATTTACTTATAATATTTAGTGATATTGTAATTAAGTTAAATTTGTATATATGTATTGTACATATGTTATTTTTTGTTATAAATTTAGTTCTTAAGTAATTAATTAATATCTAGTTTTTAAATTAATAAAAAAATTTTAAACATGTTTTGATTTTTTTGCGGTCATGTGATTTAAAACATGCAAAGAAGTTAGTAGAAAATAACCAAAATATGTTTGGAGTTATACCATTTAAGCAGGTTCTACCCTAGAACTTAAAAAAATCTTGTCGGTTCACTAGTAGAATCGACTTTAATATTTAAGTCGGTTAACACATAGGATCGACTTAAAATTTTAATTCGATTGACAGTAGAAGTGACTTTAAATTTAAAGTGAGTTCTTCCATTGGTTTCTAACATTATCTTTCAGGTCTTAAAGAAGTTGCGAAGGAATCTACATCAACAGTAGCAAATAATTGCATGAATGGTTTTAGTCTTGCATATGAAAATACAGGCTATATTAGTTAAATAAAGACTCGTTAAGGCACTTGAAGGTAAGGATAAATTATTATTGAAACTACTTGATGAGAAAAATAATGATTTCATAAAAAGTGCTCTTAGTTCAATTCAGTTGTCCTTATGTGATGAAGTTTTGACCAAGATTGGTGATGAGAAATTCGCTTTTAGTTTCTGGCTTAATTTAGAGTGTTTGTATATAACTAAGTATTTGAATAGTCGATTATATTTGAAGAAGTGCTTATACATATTTAGAATGTTAAAATGTACTTCTTTACACGATCATCTTGATGAATTTATCAAAATTATTCATGATTTGAGAACTATTGATGTTAAAATTAATAACGAGGATCATGCCTTGGTTTTGCATGTTTTTTACCTCTTTCTTTTGAACATTTTGTTGATATCATGCTATATAGGCAAAAGATTATATCACCCCATAAAATACAGATACGTGAATGTTAAGAGAAATTATTAAATGAAAGTTATTAACTATAAAAATCATCTTAAAACCAATCAATTCTCCATATAATAAAAATAATTTGAATACTCTTAAAAGATTTTAATATTTGATAAATGAAATCTAGTCCATAATTATAGTCACAATATTTTAAAATCAAAATAAATTCATCAAATCAAAGTATTCTCAGCGGACTATACGAGAACTAAAATAGCAAAATAAATAAATAAGGTCTTTAGGTCAAACATTTAGTGTCAATCCTCTGAAATCAAGCTCCATAACTTTACCACAAATATGACAATACTGCTACTGAAAGGTGATGGAAAAGTGAGGAGTGAGCTCACAGCTCAGTAGGAATGTGCTCCATGTAATGTCATATAAATAAAATAATGTATGCAATACGATATAAAGATTTAAAATTCAAAAACTTCCTCTGATAAAGATGGTATTTTCAGTCCGGTTAGGCTTTAATATGTCTAGCGATCAGTTGTCTCTTTCCTCTCTTCCTTCACTAAATCTCCATTTTTTCAACTCTGTATCATCCCTTTTGAGCGCTCTTCGTCAATGCCATTCCCATCACCCTTTGCCTAGATGTCCCTCTGGCTTCTTCGTCTCTTCTGTTTTCTTAAAGACGAACCCATTTTTTCTTTAATCTCCTCTTTTTCTGTATTTACTCTTGTTTTCTTTTTTCTTCTTCTCTATTTCTCACACTTCTATCTATATTCACAAAATTCACATTTCTTTTTCTGTTAGACCTTAAACTCTAAAACATAAATCATAAACACCAAACACAATCCTAAAATCTAAACAATGAATCCCATGAGAGTGAAAAAAAGAGAAAAAAAGAAGAGAGAATAATACTAAAATATTTATAGTTCTAAAATACCCTATGTTTTGTACAATGGATATATTTTAGATAATTTGAATACTTTTAAGGGACCGCTTAAAAACTTCAACAACAATGAGCACCGAAAGATCAATATGAATACTAATAAGTTAACAAATTCCTCTAAATTAGCATTGAACTTATTTTTCATGGGATACACAAAGATTACAATGTTACAAAAGAGTTCACAGTAATATTTCATAGAAAGTCCAACTCTTTACAAAGTACATTTGTTTGTTTAAACAAGCCCAGTAAGTACTACGATCACCTGTTAATCAGAGACCACATTTTGTTTTGATACCCCTCTTGACTTTTGATTTTTATTATCAACTGAGATTCATAAAATATCCTTATTTGAATTATTGGTACATATTTTAATCAAGCTCAACAACAAGGTGCCTCTAAATTACCCAAATTCATTAATATTACTCTTGAATTTGGGTAAAAACAAAAATGTACCAGTAACTTAAATAAGTATATTTCATGTGTCCTATTTGAAAATAGGGGTAAAAAAAATATCATAACAAGAACATGAATACTCCAAAGGAACCAATTCCTCATTTTGTAGATACAAAGACACCACATTTTGTAGATATAAAGACACCACATTTTATGAGTTGCGGATATAGTAATACATGAAGACCACTGTACAAGAGGCAATTGAGAAAATGGCTACTCGATGATTGGCATCTGCATCTCCTCAGGCAATTGGATTGGAAGCTGCAAATCATAACATATACATGATAATTTTGCTTTAGATTTTCCATCTTATGATGTTTCAAAGAATACACCAGATTTAGGGAAGTAAAAAAAAAAGCTTAAACCAAAAGAGAAGAGATATTGGGTAGTTTTCATTTTCATACCACTCTAAAAAGGTCAGAGCAACAAAACAAAATCTCCTAAAAGAACCCCCAAAAAAAGAAAAAGGATTTACTTTTCCAGCTGAAAATGAGTTATGGCTAACTCAACAACATAAAAGCCTATTTGAACATATTAAAAATTTGGTGTTTGAATTGTATAAAAAAAGATTAAAAGCATACTCTATATCAAGATTTAAAAAATAAAAAAACAGGAAATGTAATCTAAAAGTAAATTTGTGTGTAATTTGGACATTCTAGTCACTTAGTTTTTACAAGTGACACATAAGACTCGATTTTTAAAATTAAGAAGCTTTAGTAAGGTAGCTTCAAAATTATGTTATTAAAGTATCTTTTTTTTATTGTAGAAAATAGGCACTTTAATCACATAACTTTGAACTTATGTAACTAAAGTATCCAAATTTTAAAAATCGAGTAACTTATGTTCCAGTAAAAAAGAAACAATTTAGTCACAACTTCAAAATTATGTGCCTAAAGTGTCTAAAGTTTTAAAATCGAGTGACTTATGTCTTTTGCAAAATTTATGTAATTAAAGTGTCCTAATAATACAAATAAAATAACTTGAAGAATTGGTCACCTAAAAACCTAATATGTATTTTGTTTATTTGTGAAGATACGGACATCTACAAGTCACTTGGATTAAGTTATTAGTATTGTTTAATCCCCTTAATTTGGAAAAATTTATCAATTAATAATAAATTACATTATTTTAATATTTTTTATTAAAATAATTTTTTTGTCATGTGATTAAAACACGATTAAAGTTTTTCACAATAATAAAAGTGAAATTTAAGATAGAAGTTTAAAAAAAATCAACAATGACAAAATAAAATAATAATATTCTATTAGAATGTTTTTTAAATATATTTTTTAATTTAAAAATTAGAAGTTAACAAAAATTAAAAAAGTGCATTCAATAAAATATTAAAACAAATATTTTGTAAAAATATTTCATATTAATTATCATTTTATCATTATTAAAACTCGTGTTTTAATCACAATTAATTACTTGACAGGAAAAAATATTTTAAATAAAAAATTATTAAAATAATATAATGTATACTTAATTAGTCTCTTTTTCATAATTAGTGGACTAAACGACACTTTTTCTAATTTTAGTGACTAAACAATACAAATGGCTTAATCTAAAGAACTTTTGTGATACTTTTTTCTATGAAGTAATCAAACAAAAATTGGTAGACTTGTACCTTGCACTTAAAAACTCGAATTAACATATCACACCAATTAAACCTAAAATCCATTCTAATTGTCCACTCCAGGTGAAGGAACACTTCCCATGGAAAAAAAGAAAACACTGGCAATCATTTATAAGTCGGGCAATTATCTCCTTTGGGACCCAACCTTCTCTACTTCATTAATGAAGCAAGTATGAACCTCCTTTGAGAAGCATACGAGTGTGAATGAAATTCTCACTTCAAGGGAAGGAAATTGGCACAAAGACTCCTACATTAGGGATATTATTGACCGACCATGTTAGCAAATTGCATTAAACACTCCCAAGTTTGTGACAAATGCCAAAGGTTTAGCCCACTCACCCACATTCCTCCGGCACCTCTACCTAATTATTAGCCCTTGATAGTTTTCCAAATGGGAATTGGATATTATTGGCCCTATGCCACAAGCACATAGACAAAAAAAAGGTTCCTTCTAGTTACCACATACCACTTGACAAAGTGGGTAGAAGCCGAGTTATTGGGTAAAATCCGTGAGAAAGAGCTCATCTGCTTCTTATGGAAACATAGTGTGTCGATTCAGTCTCCTCAAAGAGATTGTCACCGACAACGGGAAACAGCTCATTGGGAGTAAAAGTGAAAGTATTCACGCAAAAGTACGATCAAGCTTTGCCATTCTTACCCTCAAGTCAATGGCCAAGCCGAATCCTCAAACTAATTCTTATTTTGTTGAAGAAAAAGTTGTAATCTTCAAAGGGTAAATGGGCCAAGGAGCTCCCCATGGGCAATCCAAATTAGTCCAGAGGATAAAAAAAAAAGATTTTCTCTCGCTTATAGGACAAAGTTAGTAATATCAGCCAAATGGTTACATCCACACTCCGAACAAGCATGGAGTAGTCCAACAACTCCTTGAAGAGATCTTTTGGCCTGGAATTGGCAAAAGAACGCCATGAACAAGCTTTGATCCATGTTGAAGATCGGAAACGAAAGGTGAGGACATATCATGATAAAGTGGTCCAATTTTAAGCATATGCAATAAAAGAGTGGGTAAGAAGAGTGTTCCCTAACAAAAAAGAAAGGATGTCCCGCAAGCTTGGGCCAATTGGGAAGGACCCTATCCAATCATAGAAGTTAGGCCTGTAGGAGCTTACGTATTAAACAATGTAGATGGTCTTCTATAATAAATTAGCTAGAATGCTCGACACTTTAAAAAGTACTATTTTTAATAATTTGTTCAAATGCCATAAGCCATGTACTTCTCATCATGTAACTTTTGAATATGAAATATTAATTATTAAGTGACAGTTCTCATATGAATATAAATGAGCTAATCACCTCGATAAGGGACCATAAAGAGCACACAAGCCAACCTTTGGGAACCTTGGGAAGCTAACATTATCTAATTCCAAACCGATGAGACCATATGTTTTACAAACGAGTCGATTACCTAAGAAACCAAGTAGAGCTCCCGTGGGAGCAACCATTGTCCAATTCCAGAACGATGAAGAGGCTAGATAGATGGGCTGATTACCTCAATAAGAAACCAAGTAGAGCGCACATACCAACCCTTGTATGGGTATACAGCAGATCGAATCCGCACAGCTTCTTAATCTAATCCATTGTAAGTGCAGATTGGTTCAAATCAATCTACACAATTTGTTAAATAATATTTTTCATTATCACAATTTTTTTAATAAAAAATTATACAAACTACAAATCCACACAACTCAAAACTAAAAAACTATAATATATTAATACCTAAACAATAGAATTATCAATTAACTTTAAGAGAGAATAATAACTTTTGTAAAAAATATAAATAGAAATTAAAAAGGGAAAATGACTTATTGAATAATTTCATTCAAGAGATTAAAAAATAATGAAAGTAATACACATTTTATTATTATGTGTGTAGTAGAGTATAAATTTTGATTTAAGTGTATTAAAATTATTAAAAAATTTATAAATCTATAGGTAAATATTAAAAATATTATATTTTGATATATGTGGATCGGATCGGATTTATGTGAATTTAAAAATGTCAATCTGTTATTCGATCAACATATTGTGGATTTATAAAATTTTCATCAATCCAATCCAACCATTGGATAGAAACCATTCACAATTCTTCAAATGCATGTGAATTTTACACATTGATCGAATTAACGGATATTTTATACACCCCTAAACCCTTAAGAGCCTTGGGAAGCTGGCAATGTCCAATTCCACGTCAATGAAGAGGCCAGATAAATATAAAAAGGCTAATGGCTTTCGACCTAAGCTATCCAATTAATGCATTATTAATTCTTTATTAATATACGTCAAACTCATGCTCAACCATCACATCACTTACCCTAGGCTGAACTAAAGCGAATACCAAACAATAGAAATATATGTAGCAACATAAATAATTATTCAACCACAAATGCAAACCTACGCACCCTTCAAACACTTGGTTTAACAATCACAATTCTTATCATAAACATCATGACAAATTAATAGAAAAATCTCGACCTATATTTCGTTAATAAATTGGAACAAACACTTCATGATGTCGACCGAAGAACTCTTTAAGTGTTCGAGAGTCTTCTTTGAGGTCCAAGTAATTTTCATCACCTCGAGAAACACCTCCTCCCTGCGTTTTAGATATGCATTGGCCCAATGAGTTTCTTCCTTAATGAGACTAGCCATTTTATTCAAAGCTTTCATATCTCAAGCAAAGCTAGCCTCAACACGATCATGTAGAACCACTATGTTCTTGTAGATGTCGACTAGACTCTTGTGCTTGTCCACCTCAAGCTTCAACCGTTCAACCTCATTTATCAGTTTTGAGTTCTCCTTCCTAAGAGAACAAACTCGAAAACGTGATGAACGATCACTTACCATATTAACGTGGACGAATAACTTTTGTAAGGAGTACAACATCCAAACAATCAGATACCTACACATCCAAAATTGATGCCACCCTTTCATAGAGCACAACAAAAAAAGGTGGTGAAAGCAAAGAAAATGGTCCACAAATCTCAAAAAGAGGCCCAACCTAAACCTCAATGATCTAAGTGAGAGAATCGATCAAATCCACATGCAACAAAAGGTCACACTCGTGCTGGTCAATAAAATAATAATATACCATATCAATGATTTTAAATTTACACACAAAAGGAAGCATGATCGTTCTTTACAAAAAGCCCATAAAAATCGACTGTAGAGAAACAAACTCTAACACAAACTAAAAGCTCGACCATCCAGGAACTAATGTGCACAAACTCCAAAATATCAAATGTCGCTCTCAACCTTGAAGCATCAGCAGCTTCATATTCACAAGGCTTAATGACGTAGAAGTCTGAATTTAACACCGAGGAATTAAAAACCTCAATTAAGGAAAGAACTACTTTGATTCAACCCAAAAATTTAGGGAGTAAAACAGAGGAAAATTATGAGAAAAACAAAAAGAGGAGTTACACAAAATCATCCAACAACTGCCAAAATCATCCAAAAACTGCTTCCTTATCCTTTCACTCACTACTTTTTACTAATTCTTGGAGTTCCTTGAGCACTAACTGACACCCTACACTACTCAAGGATCCAGCTTCTACTAGAGACAAAATAACATAACTCTAAATAAACATAGTAAATAAAAGCAAATACATAATAGTGAACAAGTTAAAGACACAGTATTGAGAAGTAAATAGCATAGCTCTATGCTCGTGCATCATTGTCCCCCTCTTTAGAAAGATGAGCTGCTTTATCTTCAATAATTGCAAGTCCATCATCTAAAGGATGATATTCAAATAAGTCTACAACACTAAAAGTGGGGAAAACTTATAGAACACTCGGTAGATAAAGCACATAAGCATTGATTCCAACTTTATGTGTTATTCTGAAAGAGCCAAGTTTTCTGACTTGTAGATTTTTGTAACTCCCTGTAGGAGTCCTTCCCTTTCCCATATGAGCCATCACTAATTCACCCACTTCAAATTCCTTGAATCTGCATTTCTTATAAGCTTGAATCTTGTATTGATTATTTGTGGCTTCCAAGTGTTGCCTTCCTTCTCAAAGCTAGACAATTTCCAAAGTTGTCTTAGAGGCACGAGTATTCTTGGTTAGTTCTAGGGGGATAAGATCAATAGTGAGATTAGGCTCTTTAGTGTATACCACAAAAATGGAGACTTTTCTGTTGACCTATTTACCATTTTATTAAACACAAACTCTGCTGGAGCCAACACTAAATCCCAATGTTTTGTTTTATGCCCTGAAAGACATCTCAACATATTTCCAAGATATCTATTTACCACTTTAGTTTGACCATCTGTTTAAGGATGGCAAGTCGTGCTAAATTTCAATACTATACCAAATCTCCTCCATGACTCCTTCCAAAAATGACTAGTTAACTTAACATCCCTATCAAAAACTAGAGATTTAAGAATATCATGTAGTTTAACTATTTCTTTGAAAAATAGTTGAGCAACACAGCTAGCATCAAGTTTTTCTACAAAGAACAAAATGTGCCATTTTGGAGAATCTATCCACTACCACCATAATGGAATCAACATTTCTTGGAGTCTTAGGAAGTCCCAAAATAAATTCCATGCTCAAATCCTACAAAATGTTCTCGAGAACAAGAAAAGGAGAATAGAGACCAATATTCTAAGAGGTACCTTTAGTAGATTGGCAAATAGGACACTTCTCAACATATTTAGCAACTTCTTTCTTAAGTTCAAGCCAAATGAATTTTTCATCCATGGTAATAATGGTCTTATCTTCCCAAGTGAGCAATCAATCCCCCATCATGATATTCTCTAATTAAGTGCTCCATCAAAGAAGTGTGAGGTTTACACAATCGGCTACCCTTGAATAGAAATCCCTCATCAATTAGGTAATCGCCCACTGACTTATTTTGAGAACATTAACTCCAAATCATCCCAAAATCCTCATCCTTCTCACATAAATCCTTGAGATGATTGAAATTAATGATCTCGACTCTAGCCACCGTGAGTACATGAGCTCGTTTATTGAGAGCATCTACTATTATATTCTTTTTCCCATTCTTGTGTTGGAAAATAAAATTAAACTTTTGTAGAAATAATGCCCATTTCAAGATAAACTGTTCCCAATGTTTGAAAGCCCTTACCATAGCAAAAAATTCTTATTCATATTCGATCATTTCCTTATGGCCTTATTCAACTTTTCACTAAAAAATTCAATTAACTTGCCTTCTGGTACCAAAACAGCACCAATTCCAATCCTGTGGCATCAATTTTTACTTCAAAGACTAATTCAAAATTAGGTAATGCAAAGATTGAAGCATTACTTAATTTTGTCTTAATTAAATCAAAATTGATCTGTTGTTCTTCTTCCCATTGAAATTTCCCTTTCTTCATACAATCTATAATAAGGGGATGCAATAGAACTAAAATCTCTATGAATCTTCAATAAAACATGGAAAAACCATGAAAACAGCAAACTTCATCAGATGATGCTGGCCATTCTTGGATAGCTTTGACCTTCCTCTCATCTACTAAAATTTCTTCATTACTAATCACAAATCCCAAGAAGAATAAACTTTTGGTCATAAATTCACACTTCTTCAAGTTTAAAAACAACTTGTTTTCCCTTGGCACTTGTAAAACAGCCCTTAGATGACTCAAATGATCCTCTAGTCCCTTGCTATGAATCAAAATATCGTCAAAATACACAACAAAAAGTGACTGGTGAAAGGTTTTAGAACTTGATTCATAAGCCACATAAAGGCACTCAAAGCATTACACAACCCAAAAGGGATGACCATCCATTCATACAAGCCTTCTTTGGCTTTGAAAGTCGTCTTCTACTAGTCACCTTATTTGGTGGTACCCACTCCAAAGATCAAGTTTAGAAAATACGGTGGATCCCTCCAACCTATCAAGCATGTCCTCTAACCTTGGAATTAGGAATTCTATATTTCAAGGTTATCGTATTGATTGGCCTATTATCAATGCACATTCATGAACTTCCATCTTTTTTGGGCACCAAAAATGTCGAAACAACACAAGGACTCCAGCTTTCTTTCATATGTCTTTTCTTCAATAAGTCTTCAACCATCTCTTGTAAAATGACATGCTCTATTGGACTCATCCGATAGTGAGGAACATTGGGTAGCCTTACTCCAAGAACAATGTCAATCTGCAGTTGATTATTTCTTAATGGAGGAAGTTCACCAGGAAACTCCTCAAGGAAAAAATCTTTAAATTCCCCTAAAAGCCCTTGTAATTCAGAAAGAATGTCACCAGCTTTGGAAAGCTCTTTGATAACTAATGCAAATAAAGACTTGAATTTTGAATTCTTTGTGAATTTCAGAACCTAAAACATTAAGAAACATGTATTTCTTTCCTATAGTAACCTCGTTAGTTATAACATTATCATTCTAAGGTACCAACACTACCTTTTCCCATTCCAAATGAATAAGCAAGTGTTTTCCAACCCGTTATGGATGGTGTTCCTATCAAACTGCTAAGGTCATCCTAAAAGTACATGGCATGCATCCATCTCCAAAATATCACTCTCAATTTTATCTTGGTAATATTTACCAATTGATAGAGGCACCTTAGCAACTTCAGTAACTTCAACCTTAGCTCCCTTTTTAATCTATCCTACTTTGTAATGTCGTGGGTGTTTTGATGTAGCTAACCTCATATCCTTCACAAGCTTCTTAGAAACAACATTGACACTATTTCCATTGTCAATTATAACTTCAAAAACCTTCTTCTTGATAGTGCACCTCTTCAGAAAAGAGTGCCTTTGAGAACCTTACAGCTCTTGGAGACAACAAAATTCTTTGGATAATTCCCATGAACCTCTCTCCCTCATCTCCTAGAGCAAATTCAATCTCATCAATTTCCTCATGTTCAACATCTTCGAAACCTTATTTTGCCTCTCCAATCCTTCAATTATATTAGCAATCTTTCTCAAGGGACATTTGCTAGACCTATGGCATGGTTGGTTGCATTCAAAAAATTTTGCAATATTCTATGGGTAGGCAATAGGCATAGGTTAACTATTTTGAGTAGTGTTCTTTTCTTGGGGGTAACCATTAGAAGTTCTTTTAACAAAGAAACTCCTAAGCAAGTACTACCTTAGCTAATGGGTCATCCAAATTGTGCCAACTACCATCACCGAAGTTGGCCATCTGAGCAGAGGAAAGAGCCACGACTTTGATACCAAATGACATAGAAGTCTGAATTTAACTAAGGAATTAAAAACCTCAAGTAAGGGCTTTGATTCAATCCAGAAATTTAGGGCACAAAAGAGAGGAAAATTATGAGAAAAATAAAAGAGGAGCAATACAAAATCATCCAAAAATACTTCCTCATTCTTTCACTCACTACTCATAACTAATTCTCAAAGCTCCTTGAGCACTAGCTGACACCTTACACTACTCAAGTGTCCAACTCATACCAAAGACAAAATAACATAACAAACACTAAACAAACATAGTAAATAACATAGAAAGTGAAGAAATTAACGACATAGTATTAAGAAGTAAATAACATATCTCTATGCCTCTACATCACTTGGATGAGACCACTGTTTGGCTCGAAACATGGGTTTGCCAATGCCTTTACTGGCTCTTGTTTTCTTCCTCCAAACTCGGAGAACTGCAATGTTAGTATGTACAGGTATGTGTATCAGTGTATTTTGTCTTGCACGGGGAGAAGGTTGAGTTGTGCTCGAACAAGGTACACCTGTCATGTTTTAGGAACTATCTAAACTCCCTATAGAGCTCAAGCTTCTTGTGGAGATCGAATCCTCTATCGAGCCTAAGCCACTAGAACTAACAAATTCTTCACTCTCACCAATGTGCACTCTCTAACACTATGAGATTCTTAAGCTTTTTCCCATACATAACTATACACTTCTACACGAATAGAACCTAGAAGTAAAGAGTTGTAAAACAAAATTATGAAAAGAACAAGTTAGTAAAGAAATAACTTTGTCTGAACAAAGAATAGTAGAATTGCAATAGAAGATAAGACTGGTCTGAAAAGAACAAAGTTAGAGCTGGGACAATGGGAAAAATATCCCGCTAATCTAGTATAGGTTTTGAGCTGAGACGATCTTATGACCGGACTAAAATCAAGGATTCATAAGCAAAGATATCGAATGTCGGGGTGTTGAGCTAAAACGACAAATGCACGAGTAGAAGCCAATGAGAGTCCCTCCAAGCCGTCACCCTTATAAATAAGTTACAATGTCCAGTCAAAAGGCTCCAAAATTCAAAAAAACACATGTCAATAAAAGCATGAGAAGTAATGTGATCCCAACAACGGATACTCTCTCTCATTCCAACATCGACCATGAGCATAGTGTTGGTCATGAGGTTTAGACTGACATATCATCAAGAAATTCAAAATGAGACCGACATTTATGCTTAAATGTAATTATTCCTATGATTAACCCGATGTAACCCCACATTTACCCCTATCTAAATGACACGTGTCTATAAATGCGGGGTTAAATGGGGTTGAGCATAAGAATAATTAAGTTTAAGCATAAATGTCGGTCTCATTTCGAATTGTATGATGATACGTCAGTCTGAACCTGAGGACCAACACTATGCTCGTGCTCGATGTTTGGACATCAACCACGAGCCATCATCATTTATTACTTATTTATTACATTTATGTATTTTATCTCTTTAAGCTTGAATTGTTCCCAAACAACCTCAAACCAAAAATCAAAATTTATCACGCGTGAAAATTTTGCCTTTTGTGTTTTAATTGAATCTTTCACCCAAAGATAGAAAACCGAAATCAAAGTTGTCCCATAATTTGCAAAACCCAATATCTAAAAATACATCAAAAAGAAAAAATTGAACAAAATAAAGAAAAATATATCAGATAATTTGTGGGTAGTTTTAGAAGAACCTGGAGAATGCGTTCGGTGGATTCAACACAAGGACCCGATATACGATCGCTGCAAGAATGGACGGTCTGAAACTGATCCAAATCGAGCTTCTTGTTAATAACACCGACATGAAAGTAAATGCTTCCATTGGGGGGCAAATCGACCCGAATCTCATCAACATCGAACCACAATAAGAACCTCTGGACCTGAATTCCCTTAAGGTCCGTGATCGAACCGTACCCTAACTTCCCGGAAATTGTCGTGTCGTAATAAACCAAGTACTCGAACTGCACGTAGCAGTTCTTCTTCAAAACGACGGTGAAATGGCCGTCGTTGGACAGGGTATAGCTCGTAACGGAATCGGGTAAAAGACCACTCGGCAGCCCATATTTTGGGAGAATTTCGTAAACCGTTGGATCATAAGCTTTTTGACTTGCAGAAAGCGAAGTTGGGATGAAGACGACCAAGACTACGACGATGGATATAGCCCGATCCAGATGGGTTTTTGAATTCGGATCCATGTTCGGGTGGGTTGTAGTGAGACGCAGAGAGTGATGGATTTGGTTTAGCAAGAGAGGGATAGCAATTTGTCTTTGCCTTTGCACAATCTTTTGATGTCAAAGATCAAAGACCTCTGATGCTTTGTATTGGGACTCGAAAGTCTCTCATATTTTTGTTTTGAAAAATTAATCGAAAGAATTAGATTCATTTTTATAATTTAATTAACTTTTAAATATTTTACTTGAAATATTGTTTTAAAAAATAAAACATCTCCATTAAAATATTATCTTAAATTTAAGATAAAAAAATATAAGATATGTAGTTATTATAGTAATATAATTATATAATTAATAAATTTTATTTTTATAAATTTTTAAATAAATTTTATTATTTAAAAATATAATTTATATATTTTATTAATAAAAAAACAAGAATGTATTCACTCTTCCACTCTTTTTCTAACTCTCCTCCAATTTTCTCTCTTTTTGCCCTTTCTCTCATCTTTTCTCTCTTTTTCTTGTTTCATAATTATTTTATTAATAAAAAATAAAAATAAAAATTGAGAGAAAATATGTGAGAAAAAAGGAGAGAGAAAGGAAAAAAAAAGGATATATTTTTATTTTTTATTTATAAAATATATAATTTCTATTTTATTTATAAAAATATTCATTTTTTAAAAATTTTAACTTAATTAATCATACTTTTTAATTATAAAATTAAATAAATTCGTTTTAATAATTACAAAATTAAAATATATAAAAACTATAGTTACAAGATACTAATCATTCAATACCCAAATATATATATATATATATATATCATGAAATTAAAGAAATATATAATATTACTTTTATATACTTGGATTAAGTGAGAAAAATGTTACTAAATCAACAAAATAAAATAATACATTTTAAATTTAAGAAGAAAAATTATACATTTTTAAGAAGTTCACTTGTTTTTCTTATTAAAAAGAGTTGTTGAATTTTTTCACTGGTATTTAAATTTTATCATATATAACACTTTAATTCTTTAATTTTTTTCATACTATTATGACTATTATTTTTTAAAATTTAAAAGTTTTAATTTAAATTTAAGGATAATAAATTGATTATGTTAAAGTTAAGTTAAGAAGCTAAATTATGAAGAAAAAAAAATAAGTTTTTTAATATGATAATTGTAATTATTGTTGTACAATTTAGTCTATTTTTAAAAGTTAAACTAATTAGTTAATTTAAAAAGATAGTAAACCTAATATTACAATAATAAGTTCAAGAATTAAAATGCTAAATTTGATAAAGTTAAGGAACTATGGTGTAGTTTAGCTAAAAGATATTAACTCACTATATTACATTAAATTTAATTTAATTATATATCATTTAAATTATAATTATAATTATTTAAATATATTTAATATTAAATTTTTTTTAATTTGAACCGTCTAATATTATTAAATTACTATTTTTATTATTATAAATTTTATAAGTATTATTTTATGTAATTTTAAAGAAAAATCTGACTAAAACAAGAATTTTAATTAGAGTAATACTTGAAAACTTTTGTAGCACTACTTGTTATAATAATGCTTGAAAACTTTTATAACACTACTCTATCTAAATTATTAAAATAAAGAAAAATGAAAAATTAATGACAATAAAATTAAAGGTAATGTTAGAGTAGTGACATGTAATACTACTTTAAAAGTCATGCTATATAGCATTGTTTTTTTATTAAATCCCAATATAATATCAATTTTAAAATTTGACAAAATCACCTTAAAAGTGATTTTATTTTGACAAAAGGAAATGTATTGAACACAAAAATATTTTTCAAACAATTTAAAAAGTTGGCATTAAATTTGATATTAAAACAACAAAATAAATTGTAACATAGCCACATCTCGGAGAAAATTTTACATGAGTCAAGTTCAAGCAGGGCGAACTAAAGAGAAATTCCTTATATACAAATAAGTAAAACATTATTATTTACAAAAATTAAAATAAATAAATTATTTATTTAATTATTAGCATTATTATTTAATTCATTAAATATAAATGTAAAATCTATAATTATTCGCATATACTTAAAACTTAGCGTATAGGAGTACATACAAGAGGATTGAGTTTAAGTCAATTGTTTATCGATGACAAATAATTAAAATTGGGATCTTCACATTGCGTCAATACTAGTATGATCTATATCCATTTAGAATAAATAATTCTAATTTCGAGTCGTTGATGTGAAGACATCTAGTTGATGATACTTTGTGCAATAGTAGATTGTATAGGACTAAATCATATATTATTGAAATATTATAAAGATTAATTTAACCTACAATAGTTTTGACATATCAATCTATGACCATTTGTAGGATAATCTTAATCCTTAGTGTTATAACGAGCTATGTAATGCTTTGACATTTGAGTTGCTCGATGATGCTCATATTAGTGGGCTAAGATATCTTTTATCTTGGTATGATATCATAATAGTTGGTTGGGAAGTTATCTCACAAGATGAGAAATTCACTTTATCCATTTCAAATAATAGATAACTATTTTTTAGTGATTCAGATGTTTGTTTAGTTACATGCAATCTCTTGATATGATCATTGATAGTTATCTAGCATGAACCATGGATATTCAAGGACAAGGGGTAATTAATAAGGTAAATTGAAAACATCTTTCTATATCTTATTACGGGCTAGTTATGAAGGATTACACTGTAATAATGGTTATTGTTAAGTTGATGTAATTTTAAAGAGATAAACAAGAAAAATATAATAAATGATGCTGAATGTGTATGATTTAAGACCATTATTATATGCATATAAGACATTTATAGGGATACATGATAGTTACATAGAGGTTCCACATCATTATGTATTAGAGGGTTAAATTAGTAAATAAAATAGATACCAAGGCAAAACCTAATGAATACATTCTAGCTTCAACTCATGTATATAGACTCAATAACCATATGGAAAACCATATGGTCGTGGATAAACCAGTGTGGGACCAAGTAAAGAGTCGTGCTTCATACTCAAATATCAAGTTTTTCTACTCTTTCAGCTCAGATCTTCAAATGAGATAAAAGAATAAAAATTGCCTGGCAAGTGAACTGTCAACGAATCACTTTCCTCTTATAACCGTTCCTACTCTTATTTCAAAATTTCAAAAACATTTTAAATGATAACCTTATTTTTTAGCTAATGGAGAGAAGAGATATAAGCCCTTATATTAAAGGACTAGGTATTGAAAGGCTTATTCATGTTTTAAGCAAAACGACTCTTTGATCCTCTCATACCTCTCTCTGTCATTATAGCTCGTGCCTTTTTCTTATGTCTTTTGCATCTACTATGTCCTCATTATCTCATTCTCCTATAAAAATTATGCATTAAAAGGACATTGTTAGTATGGTGACTGGTAAAATTGTTCTTCCTTCCACTCCATCGAATGTGTCTTTCTCTTAGGAAAGCCCTGAGTACCCTAACTATAGCTCAAACAATGATACCTTAATATCAATATCTATGCTAAATGATAGACCCGAATAGAGGTACATGACTTCAACAAATATATAAATGGCGTCTAGATTTATCTAGCCTATGCCTCAAGCCTCTAGAGCCATAATTTTCATAAGGTTAAGTGTTCCCACTTTATAGAAATTGGTTCTCAAAGACTAGAGGAAAAAAAATCTCTCCAAAGGAGGATTGGGGAGCCAATAGGCCAAACCAAATGGTGGATGGCAAAACCTCTATGATGCGAGTTGGTGGCCAGTGATGGACAAAGATTAAGGGCTACTTATCAAAATCCTTCGTAAATTCAAATAATGATTCCTAGCCTATATGTTAAAGATAATGATTCACCTTTTGATGGTTGGATCAATTTTCATGAGAAGAGTCTTTGGTTGAGGCTAAGATTCCTTTTGTATAACTTTGTTATGACATTCTTGAGAATGACAGAACTTGTCCCTAATCAACTTCTTCCAATTGGATCGAGATACCTACTGAACCTGACCCTAATATGTAGAGAACTAGAGTTGAAATGGAGATGCATAAGTTCAATGAAGCCTATGTCTTAAAAGTGAATCCTTGATACTCATCCTAAATTTATATGTTTACTAAACAAGACCAAGGTATGAATGTCACACTTCCAAATAATGAGAGGAACTTGAAGCAATATTTTTTCTATATTTCAAACCAATGGGAATCCAAAGAAAATACGAGCTTGATATGAAGCTCATAGACCAATATTGATGTTGTAATAAGGAATATGAGCTCATATGTTATAACTCTATGCCCTAAAGAAAAGGCTAGGCTATTCATCATTTAGAATTATCTATCGATGCCTACTTCCATAGATAAACTTTTGATCATTCCTCAATTTGTAGCATGTGGTCTTATAAGACCGAGCTTAGTTCTTCCCCCCAACAAGAATAGTAAGAAAATGTTATGCTTCTACTTATGAAGAAATTGGATTTGGTTTTGATATTGTTCTTGATGATGGTGATTGTTTAATAGCTCGTGCTAAATCATTATTGTAACTAGCATATTTTTATTAAACTTTAATTGTTTTTAACTTGCCTAACTTTCCGGTTATGAATTTGAACCCTAATAAAGTGCTTGACAACTTTACCAAGTCCAAGGCTTCAGGCTCTTTAAAGCCTCCAAGCTCTTCTAATTTCAAAAGGAAGAAGACCACTTGATAACTTTAATTTATTAAAGTTAATATTAGCTTCATTATCTTAATAACTTGCTTATTTAGTTGAGAAAATCTACTTAATGTGTTTAAATAAACTTTAAGTGTAACTTTTTGGAATTAAGTATGCTTTTGATTATAAAATATGAATTTAGCTTGCATTTCCTTGAAATAATTCGTATTTAAATTTTATATAAGAAAAATATACTTGCTTATTTAGTAGGAAATAAAGAGAACAAAAGCTAAAATGGTTTAACTGCACCAAACTTACCCAAAATTAGAGCAATGAAAAAATAAAATTATAAAGTAAGGGACAATCGAAAAGGGGTCATTTACAAGACGGAATTGGATAGCTAAGAACTCATTTTTAAAGAGTATATTTGAGAGTTATATAAGAATATTTTCTTTGTGATCCTAGGTTGTTCGTCTAAAGTATCCGCATAATTTGGTATCAGAGGGTTGGTTGCTGAATATTACTTATCAATCTTCCCTATCTATATTTGAATTTTAGATTTCAAAAAAATCATTATTTGATTGATTTCAGCATTCTTGAGTCATCAATCACAAGACAATGAACGAAATTTTGTCACTCAAGTTTTGCATTTTCTTTCAATTTTGTTGTTATTTTTTTCGTCTTTGGATTTTATTTCGTAGTTTTCTTTAAATTATTTGTTTCTTTTTCTTATTATTTATGATTTTTGTATTCAATCTACCTTTGTTCTTAAAAAAAAGAGCTACTATAGTTCATATTTAAAAAAAGGTTATTAATGGGGGTTGCAACTTAAAACTGTTATAACTTTTAATTCCTGTATCGAATGACTATTATAATAAATCAAATCAAAGCTTGTTTCGATTCCTAAAAACACAACAAAACATTAGTTCAGTTCTCCGAGTTTTTCTAAACTAAATTCCATCTTTTACACTACTAACAGACGTCTTAAAATTTGGTTGCACCTAATTGTTTTGTTTTCGGTTCTTTCCCTCAAGGGTTCTAATTTGATCATTTTAACCACGTTTTGAGCAATTCAATCGTTCCTATTCCTTTGAGTTCCTAGGTTGTTCGTCTAAAGTATCCGCATCATTTGCTATGAGAGGATTGGTTGCGGAAAATTACTTATCAATCTTCCCTATCTATTTTTGTATTTTATATTTCAAAAAAATCGTTATTTGACTGTTTTTTGCATTCTTGAGTCATAAATCACAAAACAATGAACAAAATTTTGTTACTCAAGTTTTACGTTTTCTTTCAATTTTGTTGTTATTTTCTTCCTCTTTGCATTTTATTTCGTAGTTTTCTTTAAATTATTCGTATCTTTTTCTTATTATTTATGATTTTTGTATTTAATCTACCTTTCTTCTTAAAAAAAAAGAGCTACTATAATTCATATTTAAAAAAACGTTATTAATGGGGGTTGCAACTTAAAATTGTTAGAACTTTTAATTCCTGTATAGAATGACTATTATAATAAATCAAATCAAAGCTTGTTTTGATTCCTAAAAACACAACAAAACATTAGTTCAGTTCTCCGAGTTCTTCTAAACTAAATTCCATCGTTTACACTACTAACAGACGTCTTAAAATTTGGTTGCACCTAATTGTTTTGTTTTCGGTTCTTTCCCTCAAGGGTTCTAATTTGATCAATTTAACCACGTTTTGAGCAATTCAATCGTTCTTATTTCTTTGAGATCCTAGGTTGTTCGTCTTAAGTATCCGCATAATTTGGTATGAGAGGGTTGGTTGCGGAAAATTACTTATTAATCTTCCCCATCTGTATTTGAATTTTAGATTTCAAAAAAATCGTTATTTGATTGATTTTAAGCATTCTTGAGTCTTCAATCACAAGACAATGAATGAAATTATGTGACTCAAGTTTTGTGTTTTCTTTCAATTTTGTTGTTATTTTCTTCCTCTTTGCATTTTATTTCGTAGTTTTCTTTAAATTATTCGTATCTTTTTCTTATTCTTTATGTTTTTTGTATTCAATCTATCTTTGTTCTTAAAAAAAAGAGCTACTATAGTTCATATTTTAAAAAAAGTTATTAATGGCGGTTGCAACTTAAAACTGATATAACTTTTAATTCCTATATCGAATGACTATTATAATAAATCAAATCAAAGCTTGTTTCGATTCCTAAAAACAAAAGAAAATATTAGTTCAGTTCTCCGAGTTTTTCTAAACTAAATTCCATCTTTTACAATACGAAAATATGTCTTCATATTTGGTTGCACCAAATTGTTTTGTTTTCGGTTCTTTCCCTCAAGGGTTCTAATTTGATCATTTTAACCACGTTTTGAGCAACTCAATCGTTCTTATTTCTTTGAGATCCTACGTTGTTCTCCAAAGAATCCGCATAATTTGGTATTAGAGGGTTGGTGGCGGAATATTACTTATCAATCTTCCCTATCTGTATTTGAATTTTTGCTTTAAAAAAACCGTTATTTGTGTGTTTTCAACATTCTTGATTAATCAATCACAAGACAATGAATGAAATTTTGTAACTCAAGTTTTGCGTTTTCTTTCAATTTTGTTGTTATTCTCTTCCTCTTTGCATTTTATTTCATAGTTTTCTTTAAATTATTCGTATCTTTTTCTTGTTATTTATGTTTTTTGTATTCAATATATCTTTGTGTTTAAAAAATTGAGCTCCTATAGTTCATATTTAAAAAAAGTTATTAATGGCGGTTGCAATTTAAAACTGTTATAACTTTTAATTCCTGTAACGAATGACTATTATTATAAATCAAATAAAAACTTGTTTCAATTCCTAAAAACACAACAAAACATTAGTTCAGTTCTCTGAGTTTTTCTAAACTAATTGTTTTGTTTTCGGTTCTTTCCCTCTAGGGTTCTAATTTGATCATTTTAACTATGTTTTGAGCTATTCAATCATTCTTATTTCTTTGAGATCCTACGTTGTTCGTCTAAAGTATCCGCATAATTTGGTATTATAGGGTTGGTTGCTGAATATTACTTATCAATCTTCCTTATCTATATTTGAATTTTATGTTTCAAAAAAATCGTTATTTGATTGATTTCAGCATTCTAGAGTCATCAATCACACGACAATGAAGGAAATTTTGTTACTCAACTTTTGCGTTTTCTTTCAATTTTGTTGTTATTTTCTTCCTCTCTCCATTTTATTTCGTAGTTTTCTTTAAATTATTCGTATATTTTTCTTATTATTTATGTTTTTTGTATTCAATATATCTTTGTGCTTAAAAAAATGAGCTAGTATAGTTCATATTTTAAAAAATGTTATTAATGGCGGTTGCAACTTAAAACTGTTATATTTTTTAATTCCTGTAACGTATGACAATTTGTATAAATCAAATAAAAGCTTGTTTCGATTCCTAAAAACACAACAAAACATTAGTTCAGTTCTCTGAGTTTTTCTAAACTAAATTCCATCGTTTACACTACTAACAGACGTCTGAAAATTTGGTTGCACCTAATTCTTTTGTTTTCGGTTATTTCCCTCAAGGGTTCTAACTTGATCATTTTAACTACGTTTTGAACAATTCTATCGTTCTTATTTCTTTGAGATCCTAGGTTGTTCGTCTAAAGTATCTGCATAATTTGGTATTAGAGGTTTGGTTGCTGAATATTACTTATCAATCTTCCCTATCTTTATTTGAATTTTAGATTTAAAAAAAATCGTTATTTGATTGATTTCAGCATTCTTGAGTCATCAATCATAAGACAATGAACGAAATTTTGTTACTCAAGTTTTGCTTTTTCTTGCAATTTTGTTGTTATTTTCTTCCTCTTTGCATTTTATTTCGTAGTTTTCTTTAAATTATTCGTATCTTTTTCTTGTTATTTATGTTTTTTGTATTCAATATATCTTTGTGTTTAAAAAAATGAGCTCCTATAGTTCATATTAAAAAAAAAGTTATTAATGGCGGTTGCAATTTAAAACTGTTATACCTTTTAATTCATCTAACGAATGACTATTATTATAAATCAAATAAAAACTTGTTTCAATTCCTAAAAACACAACAAAACATTAGTTCAGTTCTCCGAGTTCTTCTAAACAAAATTCCATCATTTACACTACTAACAGACGTCTTAATATTTGGTTGCACGTAATTCTTTTGTTTTCGGTTATTTCCCTCAAGGTTTCTAATTTGATCGTTTTAACTACGTTTTGAGAAATCCAATCTTTCTTATTTCTTTGAAATCCTAGGTTGTTCGTCTAAAGTATGCGCAAAATTTGGTATCAGAGGGATGGTTGCTAAATATTACTTATCAATCTTCCCTATCGGTATTTGAATTTTAGATTTTAAAAAAATCGTTATTTGATTGATTTCAGCATTCTTGAGTCATCAAACACAAGACAATGAACGAAATTTTGTTATCAAGTTTTGCGTTTTCTTTCTATTTTGTTGTTATTTTCTTCCTCTTGGCATTTTATTTCATAGTTTTCTTTAAATTATTCTTATCTTTTTCTTATTATTTATGATTTTTGTATTCAATCTAGCTTTGTTCTTAAAAAAAGAGCTACTATAGTTCATATTTAAAAAACGTTATTAATGGGGGTTGCACCGTAAAACTGTTAAACTTTTAATTCCTGTAACGATTGACTATTACTATAAATCAAATAAAAGCTTGTTTCGATTCCTAAAAACACAACAAAACATTATTTCAGTTCTCTGAGTTCTTCTAAACTAAATTCCATCGTTTACACTACTAACATACGTCTTAAAATTTGGTTGCACCTAATTCTTTTGTTTTCGGTTCTTTCCCTCAAGGTTTCTAACTTGATCATTTTAACTACATTTTGAGCAATTCTATCGTTCTTATTTCTTTGAGATCCTAGGTTGTTCGTCTAAAGTAACTGCATACTTTGGTATTAGAGGTTTGGTTGCTGAATATTACTTATCAATCTTCCCTATCTTTATTTGAATTTTTGATTTCCAAAAAAATCGTTATTTGATTGATTTCAGCATTCTTGAGTCATCAAACACAAGACAATGAATGAAATTTTGTTACTCAAGTTTTTCGTTTTCTTTCAATTTTGTTGTTATTTTCTTCCTCTTTGCATTTTATTTCGTAGTTTTCTTTAAATTATTCGTATCTATTTCTTGTTATTTATGTTTTTTGTATTCAATATATCTTTGTGCTTAAAAAAATGAGCCATTATAGTTCATATTAAAAAAAAGTTATTAATGGCGGTTGCAACTTAAAACTGTTATAACTTTGAATTCCCATAACGAATGACTATTATTATAAATAAAATAAAAGCTTGCTTCAATTCCTAAAAACACAACAAAACATTAGTTCATTTTTACGAGTTTTGCTAAACTAAATTCCATCGTTTACACTACTAACAGACTTTTTAATATTTGGTTGCACCTAATTGTTTATTTTTCTATTCTTTCCCTGAAAGGTTCTAATTTGATCATTTTAACCAGGTTTTGAACAATTCAATCTTTCTTATTTCTTTGAGATCCTAGGTTATTCGTCTAAAGTATCCGCATAATTCCATATCAGAAGGTTGGTTGCTGAATATTACTTATCAATCTTCCCTATCTGTATTTGAATTTTAGATTTCAAAAAAATAGTTATTTGTTTTATTTTAGTATTCTAGAGACATCAATAGCACCACAATGAACGAAATTTTGTTACTCAAGTTTTTCGTTTTCTTTCAATTTTGTTGTTATTTTCTTCCTCTTTGCAGTTTATTTCTAATTTTTCTTTAAATTATCAGTATCTTTTTCTTAATATTTATGATTTTTGTATTCAATCTACCTTCGATTTTAATAAAAAAGAGCTACTATAGTTCATATTTAAAAAAACGTTATTAATGGGGGTTGCAACTAAAAACTGTTATAACTTTTAATTCCTGTAACGAATGACTATTATTATAAATCAAATAAAAGCTTGTTTCGATTCCTAAAAACACAACAAAACATTAGTTCAGTTCTCCGAGTTCTTCTAAACTAAATTCCATCGTTTACACTACTAACCGATGTCTTAAAATTTAGTTGTACCTAATTCTTTTGTTTTCGGTTATTTCCCTCAAGGGTTCTAATTTGATGATTTTAACTACGTTTGAAGAAATCCAATCTTTCTTATTTCTTTGAGATCCTAGGTTGTTCGTCTAAAGTCTCCTCATAATTTTTTATCAGAGGGTTGGTTGTTGAATATTACTTATCAATCTTCCCTATATGTATTTGAATTTTAGATTTCAAAAAAAACGTTATTTGTTTGATTTCAGCATTCTAGAGTCATCAATAACACGACAATGAACGAAATTTTGTTACTCAAGTTTTGCGTTTTCTTTCAATTTTGTTGTTATTTTCTTCCTCTTTGCATTTTATTTCTTAGTTTTCTTTAAATTATGCGTATCTTTTTCTTATTATTTATGTTTTTTGTGTTCAATATATCTTTGTGCTTAAAAAATGAGCCACTATAGTTCATATTTAAAAAAAAGTTATTAATGGCGGTTGCAACTTAAAACTGTTATAACTTTTAATTCCTATAACGAATGACTATTATTATAAATCAAATAAAAGCTTGCTTCAATTCCTAAAAACACAACAAAACATTAGTTCAGTTTTCCGATTTTTGCTAAACTAAATTCCATCGTTTACACTACTAACAGACCTTTTAATATTTGGTTGCACCTAATTGTTTATTTTTCTATTCTTTCTCTGAAAGGTTCAAATTTGATCATTTTAACCAGGTTTTGAACAATTCTATCTTTCTTATTTCTTTGAGATCCTAGGTTATTCGTCTAAAGTATCCGCATAATTCCATATCAGAGGGTTGGTTGCTGAATATTACTTATCAATCTTCCCTATCTGTATTTGAATTTTAGATTTCAAAAAAATAGTTATTTTTTTTATTTTAGTATTCTAGAGACATCAATAGCACCACAATGAACGAAATTTTGTTACTCAAGTTTTTCGTTTTCTTTCAATTTTGTTGTTATTTTCTTCCTCTTTGCATTTTATTTCTAATTTTTCTTTAAATTATCAGTATCTTTTTCTTAATATTTATGATTTTTGTATTCAATCTACCTTTGATATTAATAAAAAAGAGCTACTATAGTTCATATTTAAAAAAAAGTTATTAATGGGGGTTGCAATTTAAAACTGTTATAATTTTTAATTCCTGTAACGAATGAGTATTATTATAAATCAAATCGAAGCTTGTTTCGATACCTACAAACACAATAAAACATTTGTTCAGTGCTCCGATTTCTTCTAAACTAAATTCCATCGTTTACACTACTAACCGACGTCTTAAATTTGGTCGCATCTAATTCTTTTGTTTTCGGTTCTTTCCCTCAAGGGTTCTAACTTGATCTTTTTAACTATGTTTGGAGCAATTCAATCGTTCTAATTTCTTTTAGATCCTAGGTTGTTGGTCTAAAGTATCTACATAATTTGGTATTAGAGGGTTGTTTGCTGAATATTACTTATCAATCTTCCCTATCTTTATTTGAATTTTAGATTTAAAAAAAATCGTTATTTGATTGATTTCAGCAATCTTCAGTCATCAATTAGAACACAATAAATGAAATTTTGTTACTCAAATATTGCATTTTCTTGCAATTTGGTTGTTATTTTCTTCCTCTTTGCATTTTATTTCGTAGTTTTCTTTAAATTATTCGTATCTTTTTCTTTTTATTTATGTTTTTTGTATTCAATATATCTTTGTGCTTAAAAAATGAGCTCCTATAGTTCATATTTAAAACAAATTTATTAATGGCGATTGTAATTTAAAACTGTTATAACTTTTAATTTCTCTAACGAATGACTATGATTATAAATCAAATAAAAACTTGTTTCAATTCCCAAAAACACAACAAAACATTAGTTCAGTTCTCCGAGTTCTTCTAAACAAAATTCCATCGTTTACACTACTAACCGACGTCTTAAATTTGGTCGCATCTAATTCTTTTGTTTTTGGTTCTTTCCCTCAAGGGTTCTAACTTGATCTTTTTAACTATGTTTGGAGCAATTCAATCGTTCTAATTTCTTTTAGATCCTGGGCTGTTGGTCTAAAGTATCTACATAATTTGGTATTAGATGTTTGTTTGCTGAATATTACTTATCAATCTTACCTCTCTTTATTTGAATTTTAGATTTAAAAAAAATCGTTATTTGATTGATTTCAGCATTCTTCAGTCATCAATTAGAACACAATGAATGAAATTTTGTTACTCAAGTTTTGCATTTTCTTGCAATTTGTTGTTATTTTCTTCCTCTTTGCATTTTATTTCGTAGTTTTCTT
The DNA here is from genome assembly GCA_030763125.1 of Hippophae gyantsensis. Classification (NCBI taxonomy): domain Eukaryota; kingdom Viridiplantae; phylum Streptophyta; class Magnoliopsida; order Rosales; family Elaeagnaceae; genus Hippophae; species Hippophae gyantsensis. Next base: position 34,826,601 of record CM061037.1, on the reverse strand, counting down.
TAAATTATTTGTATCTTTTTCTTTTTATTTATGTTTTTTGTATTCAATATATCTTTGTGCTTAAAATAATGAGCTCCTATAGTTCATATTTAAAACAAATTTATTAATGGCGGTTGTAATTTAAAACTGTTATAACTTTTAATTCCTCTAACGAATGACTATGATTATAAATAAAATAAAAACTTGTTTCAATTCCCAAAAACGCAACACAACATTAGTTTAGTTTTCCGAGTTCTTCTAAACAAAATTCCATCGTTTACACTACTAACAGACATCTTAATATTGATGAGCGAAAACCGGCATCGCCAATTCTCGCAAATACTTTGGTTTTAATATTTGTAAAACTCTCGCAAGTGCACGAATCATTTCGTAGAAAATGATAAGTATACTCCCAAGGTCGATCTAAGGAAGGAATGTATGTGGTTTTTAATTTATTATTCAAACTTTTAAAAACGAAATTAAATCCTAAACATCTGTCACGATAGTTTTGGTTTTTGTGTTCCTAATCTAATAACATAAAATAAACATATATACGATTAATTAAATATAATCTAAAAAGAATAAACATAGATACAAATTGAATAAATAAATATAAATACAGATTCAATAAATATTCATGCAAATTTTATCATTTATATTAGTGGAGTATTTATGGATATAATAACTAAGTTAATTAGGCTTGCTCATATTATCTAGGTTATTAAAGATATAAATTGATATTTTATTGATTCTCTTTTTGTATGAATACCACCTTTTGGTGGGGTTAGATACTCTTTGTTAACTAAACAAATCAATTAACACCTATGGGTGGGGTTGATAACTAATTTGGTTAATTAAATTAATTCCTTTTCTAAGAGATTGAAAATGAACCATTTAAATGCCACCTTTGGTGGGGGTTAGACAGCTTTAAACTTTATTCAAGGTGTCCAAATTAAACTTAAGAATTTAGTTATCCAGAGTACTAACTTTCAAGTTTTAAAATCACTATTGAAAACATGTTGTCAATACATTTCCACATAATAATTCTTATAAAACTTTTGAAATAGAGCTTCACTCTAACTACTCAGGGCGATTGTACCAACAAATAAAAGAGCACTACTCTAAATTAGACCTGATAACTAAACCTTAAAGTCTAACTTTCAGATTTAAGTTTGTAATGAAAAATAATATAATTCTTCTAACATCCTTAATATAAAATCTTGAATAAAAATAAAATCAATTCATTTTTAGAAATTTTCACCTATTTAATATTTCGCAAGCATAACAACGTTATTATTATATCATGATTATAAATGACTATGTGCACGCTTAAATTTAATCACGAGACAAATTAAATATAACATGTAAGAATAAAGCATAAAAATAAGCGTAAAGAAAATAAAATCCTTATTAACTTGATGCTATTCCCTGCTAGAAAAACCTCCAAGCGGAATTTGCACTTCCATTTATTGAATCAAAAATCTAAATTATTACAAAAACATTACAAGTTCCTCTCAAAAAAGAGAAGAACTCTAAACCTAAGACAATTGAACTAAAAACTAAGAGAAAAACTAATAAAAGCTTAGAAACTAAGAAAGAAACTAAAGAAAACTCAAAAACTAAGAAATGAGAGAAAGAAAGAAGAGAGAGTGAGGTTTTGAGGGTGTGTTTTGAAGTGAATGGAAGGGGGTATTTATAGGTGAGGATGGAGAGAAAAAAATGATTAAAAAAATGTTAAAAAAATATTAAAAAAAAATAAAAACGTGTTTTGGACCTCTTTGAGGTCATCAATGACGCCAAGATGTGGGGCGGCCGCATCGTGAAAAAATGGGTCAAAAACGCGTTGCTAAGGCCGCAATGCGGTCAATTGGCTGACAGCGTGAACAGAACCTGCAAGGCTGCAGATGAAACGTAACCCGCTGTGCGAGGAAATGGTGAGTCAGGCCATTGGGCACATTGTGTGCGTTTTTCGCTTTTGACATTTTTGACCTTTTCGACCCATTTTGTCCAATTTTTCCATGTTTGTTGACCTTTTTCCACTTATTTATTAATTTATTTGTGATGTATTGCTTCAAGTATTCTTCTTTGAGTCTTTAAATTGCGTTTTAAGCCAAAATACCCGAAAAACAATAAAAATACCCGTGATTCGAAAAAAGACAAATTTATATAAATATATGATAAAACATATAAATATATATATTTTTAATCAATTAATGTGCATAAAATCATGGTTATTTTAGTGCTTTTGAGCACTCATCACAACCCTAACCAACTGCCTTCGCTAGTCCCTTAGCAAGAGAAGCGATAAAAACTAAAAATTAAACTATCCTAAATCACTTCCGTGATTGACACGGTTGCATTTAACCTATGCAACAAGCCTTTAAACCCCTAGGTTGCCCTAGTGGACGAGTTTGAGTCTCGTGAGGGTTTTCAAGAATGATACCCACAAACATTGTACTAAATGTAAAAACAAAAGAAACAATAAAAACAAACAACTTAAAAATTAAATTTACAACAAAATCACAAATTATCAACATCTCACAAAAATGTCTCATACTTTTTAATCTTCTTTAAGATCATAATTAAAATCTCAAGCATAAGTTATTTTAATCTCTTTAAACAATCATGATTTATTATAATAATTAGTCGAAAATCATTTTCATATTTCATATCAAAAATGTATCAATTTAATTTCACCCAATTTCGGTGTCATGAATCGAATCGACCGCTTCGACTCTATTCCTCACAAGTCAATACTCTCAAAACACCGAATCCTATGGGTTCAAACACTCATACTAATTTATATGTACGAAAGAGTTGATGTATAGAAATGAACTAATATGTTCGCATATGTATAAAGAATAAAGGCTCAAAGTGTTATTTTAACATTGATCTCATGAAAGGAATCAAATGTATAAATTATAAAGATATCATATATAAAAATTATTTTCATGCATAAATCAAACTCATTAAGAAAGAATTTCAAGATATATGCCTTTTACAAATGAAGAAATTGCAATGACTTTTTGGGGAATTACTTCTTATATCTTTCTTTTGTAATTAGCCTTTACTCACAACTTTGTAGGCAATGTGGGTTATAGTATGTAGATGATACTATTTTTATCTCTCTCTCTTTTTTTTTTTTTTTTTTTTTTTGTAGATATTTTTCAATATGTGTATTTCTTAGAGAGTCAACCCATGTACAGATTGGACATATTTTGGATGTTGGTGAGAGGTTAACTTTGTGGTTCTTCTGGTTGATCTTGGTTTAGGTAACGCGCCATATGTCTTTTTGTTTTTGTAGTAGTCATGCATAAATGAGATATAAGCATATACTATCAACTTCTACTCAAATCATTTAATCTAAGCAAAAATAATAATCAAAAATATATGATACTCTATTAAAATGAAAAAAATTCATACATTCAATGCTAATACCTATAGAGATCATCTAAAAATTTGAAGAAATAAGAAATGTGTTTGGAGTAGAAAAATATATATTTCAATTACGAATAAAGGAAATTAGGCTCAAATTATATCTCACAAAGGTAGTCTCCACTAAAAAAAACTCATAAACACCGATTTTGGGTTTAATATAATTTCTACATCTTATCAAGAAATACTAATTATGACAAAAACTAACTAATTATCAAAAATAATTACAAAATATTTCATGATATGTTTTCAAAAATTAATCTAACAGTACAAAAGACTTAACTATTTACTTAAATGTGACTTAAAGAAATGATAAACTTTTGTGAAACTTTCTCTTTTTTTTTTATTTTATTTTATTTTTATTTTATTTTTATTCCAAAAATTACTAAATCACACAGAATAGAAATAAAACCAAGCACACAAAAAATGAAAAAGTATATTTTTTTTTATTTTTTTTTTATTTTAATTAAGCATGGTAACTTTTCACCACCCCCAACCTAGAACTTACATTGTCCTCAATGTAACAACTGTAAATTAAAGATAAAGAGAGAAGAGAAGAAAGATTACCTATTTCCTGAGAATGTGCAAGTAGTAATGGAAAATGCAGGTGCATCCATCATATTCATCATTAAAGTGTATCTGTAGATCGCGGTAAACTTCTAACATCTCAACAAATATTTTTAGTTTTAACAATTTAACAATTATTCACATGTAATTAAAATGAAATAAACAATAAAATTAAGTAAATAAAACAAATAACAAACAAATTTTTTTTTTTTTTTTTTTTTTTTTTTTTATTATTTTTACCTAAAATGATGGGTTGCCTCGTCCAATCCGCTTAGTTTAACGCCTTAGCAAGACGTATCTTTTGGTGCTAAGGGTTTACTCGGCCCAAATGCAATCCATTTGAATGTTGTTTGGTTCTTCTAAATAAGGCTTGACACGATGGCCATTGACTTTGAACGTTTTTGCGGTCTCGAGTCCAATAGTTCCACTACTCCATGTTCAAATACTTGAACTATTTTGAATGGTCCATCCCATCTTGATCTCAAATTTTCCTGGAAACAATCTCAAACGAGAGTTAAATAAAAGAACTTTCATTCCAGGGTGAAGAGTTTTAGGAACTAGCCTCTTTGTCACGTGATAGCGCTTAGTACGCTCCTTTGTATAATTTGGCATTCTCATAGGCTTCATTCCTAATTTCTTCCAACTCATGAAGTCGAGGTCGTTTTTCACCCGCTTTATCTAAATCCATGTTTAACTCTTTAATTGCCCAATAAGCTTTGTGTTCAAGTTCAACTGGAAGGTGGCACGCTTTCCCAAAGATTAACCTGCAAGTGGCTCATCCCAATAGGTGTTTTGTAAGCGGTGCGGTATGCCCATAAGGCATCATTTAGCTTAAATGCCCAATCCTTCCTTGACGGATCTACTTGATGCGTCCAGATTCCCTTAATTTGCCTATTGCTCACTTCCACTAAACCTAGGAAGTTTGAGAATGATATGGAGTAGCTACTTTATGTGTGATGTTGTACTTGTTTAGTACTCCATCAAAGAGTTTGTTACAAAAATGGCTACCTCCATCACTTATTATAGCTCTAGGCGTTCCGAACCTCTTTGAATATGAAATCTTTCAAGAATTTCACAACAACATTAGCATCATTGGTTTTGGTGGGGATAGCTTTCTACCCACTTGGACACATAATCCACAAAGAACCAAAATGTATTGAAAACCATTAGACGGGGAAAAGGACCCATGAAGTCAATCCCCCATACATCAAAGAGTTCAACAACTAAATTAGATGTCAAAGGCATTTCATCTCTTTGCTTATGTTTCCTGTTCTTTGACATCTATCACATCAGTGCACAAAACATATGAGCATCTTTAAAAGAGTGGGCCAAAAGAATCAGATCAGAATATCTTACGGGCTGTCTTTTTTCACCTCCAAAATGACCCCCCACAATGAAGTTCATGACAAAAAGTCAAAATGCTCTTATGTTCTTCTTCCGGTACACATCTCCTGATGACTTGATCTTGACCAATCTTATATAAATAAGGGTCATCCTGTAAATAGTCCTTAATAGTTTTAAAAACCTTTTCTTGTCCCGATATGAAGTGTTAGGTACGCAAAACACCGAAAGTGGCAAGATAGTTTACAATATCAAAGATACCATGGGTTCGGACTCATGAAAAATAACTGCTCATCGAGAAAGGTTTCAACTATATCATCATTACTCTCATCTTTAAGAGAATTGAAGTCGAAATCAACCTAGACATAATGGTCGCCTACTAAGTTTTCACGCTTTGCTTTCTTATCCTTGATTTCTAGGTCAAATTCTTGTAAGAGTAAGACCCAATTTGATTAATCTTGGCTTGGCATTTGGTTTACTTAATAGGTATCTTAAAAGCAAGATGATCGTAATGTACAATCACTTTAGATCCTACTAAATAAGACCGAAATTTGTCTAAAGAGAATACTATAGCCAAGAATTCCTTTTCGTGGTGGTGTAATTCATTTGGGCATCATTGAGTGTTTTGCTAGCATAGTAGATGACATGTAAACGCTTATCCACTCTTTGTCCCAGAATTTGCTCCTATTGCATAATCAAGCGTCACACATTATCTCAAAAGGTAAAGACTTTGGTGCCATTATAACAGGGTAGATGTTAGTTTCTCTTTCAAGGTATTAAAGGAAATAAGGCAAATATCATTGTTGAAGTCAAATTCAGCATCTTTGGATAATAAGTTACATAAAGGATCGACTTATTTTAGAGAAATCTTTAATAAATCGTCCGTAAAATCCTGCATGTCCCAAGAAGCTTCTTATCCCCTTCACAGATGTAGGGAGGTAGTTTGGATATCAATTCAACTTTTGCCTTATCAACTTCAATACCCTTGTTTGAAATTATATGTCCCAAAACTATCCCTCGTTGAACCATAAAATGACTTTTCTCCCAACTAAGGGTTAGATTGCATTCAATGCATCTTTCTAAAACCAAAGTCAATTTATGTAAGCAATCATCAAATGAGTTCCCAAAGACAGAGAAATCGTCCATGAAAATTTCAATGAACTTCTCCACCATGTCCGAGAAAATGGATATCATGCATCTACGGAAAGTAGCAGAGCATTGCATAACCCAAATGGCATTCTGCGAAAAGCAAATGTCCCAAAAGGACATGTAAAGGTGGTCTTTCTCGATCTTCCGGTGCTATGGGTACTTGATAATATCCTGACAGTACCATCCAAAAACAAGAAAATTAGGTCACTAATCTTTCCAACATTTGATCAATGAATGGAAGAGGAAAAGTGATCCTTTTTCGTATATAAATTTAGTTTCCTAAAATCTATACACATTCTCCATCCAAGGATTATTCTAGTGGGTACTAATTCACTTTTATCATTTTTAACAATCATATCCCGCATTTCTTTGGTACCACATGTGGACTAACCCACTTACTATCCGCAATAGGATAGATAATCCCTTCTCCTAACAATTTAAGGATTTCCTTTAACTACCTCTTGCATGTTTGGGTTTAGTCTTCTTTGGGCCTCTCGTACATGTTTAGCACCATCCTCCAAGTTGATCTCAGGTGCATACACATTGTTGGACTAATGCCTCTTATATCTCCTATACTTCAACCTATAGATTTCTTATACTATTTAAGCACTTTTGATGAAGTTCCTTTTCTTGTGGTTTGGTCAAGGTTGAAGAAATTATCACTTGGATATGTTTCTCCTTCTCCCAAAAACACATATTTTAAGTGTCGTAAGTCTTTGAGTTCAAGTTCAGGTGGATTGGCCTCTTAATAGATGAAGAATCGGGTAGATTTAAAGTGCACTAGATTTTGTCATCACTTCATTATTGTCTAGTTGTTCAAGGTAATTAATTTCTTCATCTAAATCTTCTTCAACCTTTTCAAGTGTAAGAACAGTTTCAAGCTTGTCTTCTATTCTGGTTTGGAAAAAGGTGTTTTGGACAAGATTATCCAAAGGATCAATTTCGAATATTTCGCCGATGGCGTAAATAGAAGGGAAAGGTGAAGAATCAAAACTTTGAAATGAACAATTTCTCCTAAGACTGTCATTGTCAAATTTCCATGTTGGACATCAATAATAGTTTTAGTAGTTGCCATAAATGGTCTACCAAGCAATATTGTATGCTCTCTCATTCAATGCGATTTTCTTGCATATCCGTGAACCACAAAGTCAACTGGGTATTATCGCTTGTCTACTTGCCAAAACATCCTCAACTATTCCCTCCGGGTATTTAAGAGATCTATCGCAAGTTGCGGGGACATAGGTGTGGGTTTAAATCCTAGATTGAGTGTAAGAATATAGAGTAGGCATCAAATTTATACTAGCACCTAAATCAAGCATTGCTTTAGCAACCTTCCTATCCCCCATAGTTATGTTTATAATAAAACTTCGAGGGTCTTTCAACTTGGGGGTAGTTTCAGGTGGAATGCCGCTAGAAATTTCTCGATACTACTACTGCTCATTCAAGGTTCATACCTCCTTTTCTTAGTGTTCAACTCTTTGAAAAACTTGGCATATTTAGGCACATTCATGATCACTTCTAATAATGGTAAATTGATATTTACTTTAGAGCATATATTAAAAGATCATTGAATTGCTTATCTTGTTTGGATTCTTTCAATAGGGGAAAAGGTACTTGCATCCGGTGTGGTTCTGTTGTCTTTTGAATTTTGGGAGTGTCGATGACCCCCAATGAGTTTTTCTAAGGCTTGTTAAGTTCTTAACACTTGTTTCTCCTTTTTGCGAGATTAGAATATCGCCTTTCTTTGTTATATGAACTACATGGTAGTTTAGAGATTTCAGGTAAACTGCATTGACTACCTTACCACTTGAAGGGTTCTAACATCTTTGCTTGTTAAGTTGGTTGACTGGGCAACTTTCCTGGTTCTTTCTTTTTGCATTTGTTCAGCCATTGCAACTTTAGATTCAATTCTTTTAACCGAAGCCTCCATGGTGTTCAACCTTTGATTAGTCATCGCTTGGTTGTCACGACTAACTTGAATAAAAGCATTCAAGCTATCTTCTAAGGTTGGTTTAAAAGATTGGCTTGGTGAGCCAAGTGGTTGTAGGTAGATTATAGGTGTTTGGATGATACTTTTGAAAATATTGGACTTCCTCTATGGCATCGACACTAGAATCACAAATATTTGAACAATTATGAATACCTATGCCCAATTGAACAACACACTCCACATACCTCTTGATTTGAAATTTGGTGAGACGTGAGGAATTTCACTTGTTTAGTCAATTCAAAGAAGTTGCAAGGTTATCTCATTATCAAAGTCGACTTCATTGACTGTGCTTTCCTTCTACCACTGCTTTGTTGGGAATTGGAACCCAATAGTCAGAGATTATAGGTTTCCTCTGCGGTCTTTTCTCCTATCGCACCTCCAAGAAGATTATCAATCATGTATTGACTTCGTAGTGTCAATCCATCATAAAAGAATTGGTTTTGTAGGCCGTAATGGAAAGCTGCGATTTTGACATTGAATGAATAGGAGTTTGAATCGTTCCCCAAGCTTCATGAAAGGGCTCTTCATTCATTTGAGAAAATGTTGCTATCTTTGTTCTTAGATCAACAGTCTTTTTGATGGGAATAGAACCTACCCATAAAAATTTCATGTGCCTCCCCAAGTTTTAAGAGAACATCATTTGAGAGTAATGAACCATGACTAAGCTTTATCTTTGAGAGTGTAAGGAAAACACCTCATCCTAAGTTGATCTTCATTAATTGCATGTAGTGGAAAGGTTTGGACAATAGCATAGAATTCCTCGAATGAAATGCAAAGGGTCTTCTATTAGGGATCTAGTAAAGGAAGGCAACAAAGAATAATGAATCTTTTTCAATTCATAATTCCTTGACCTCTTGTAATTGGATACGGAAGTTACATTGCCAATGATTGGCATTGTATAGTCTTTCATCTTTTTCCGCCTATCTTCAGCATCTCCCATGGTTGTTTGTAGTTGAAAATGATCCTCCTCCTATTGTGAATCAACATTTTGCTCTTAAAACAATAGAAGATATCTCTAAAAAAAAATGCAAAGAACCTAAATATTTTTTTTTGGGTTTTTTTTTTTTTTTTTTTTTTTTTTTAATTTAAACGAAGGGACACAATTTTTGAAACAAACAAATTTATTTCATTTGAAATATATATATATTTTTTTTTTTTATTACACGCAAACTAAAACAAAGGAAAATACAATAATGGGTGACCTCGCATGTAGGACTAAAATTTATCGTCTTCTAGTAAGACGTTGCTTGGAGATTGCGAATGAAAAACTCAATGTCTCCTCTTCATTGAATTCATTTAAGTTTCAATTTTGCCTTTCTCGCAAATGTTCAACTAACTGCTCAACTTGAACTTCCACCTTTTGATAGAAGCTTCCACGTAGTCCAACCGTTGATTGGTTTTTGATTGATTGTCCCCTACAAACTTGAATAAAAGAATTCAAGTTGTCCTCCAGGGTTGGTTTATTTGGAATGCTTCGTGTGGAATAGGTGGGTGGAATTGCTGCTGGTTTGAGCTTTGAGGGAAAGGAGGGTTATTTTGCCTCCAAGAGAAATTTGGATGACTTCTCCACCCAGGATTATAGGTATTTGAATTGGGATCAAACCTTGGTCTTTGTTGATATGCTCCCAACACATTAACCTCGCTTCGTGTCCAGCTTGTATCTCCTTGATATGGACAGTTTCAAGATTCTTGTCCCATGTCAGTACAAACCAAATTGTTCATTATTCAGTGTTGGCTCAGTGTAGCGAAGGGCAACTTGCTTAGTCACGGTTGAACAAGTTGTTGTTGAACTTCATTACCGGAGTCAATCTCATGAGAACACCAAACTTTTCTCACTGGAGCTTTTTCTGGCCGGGAATTAGCACCCAACATCTCAAAGAGATTATAATGCGTTTACGATGCGCCTTTTCTCCTATTGCTCCTCCCTTAGCTGTTGTCGACAATGAACCGACATTGTTGTGTAAGTCCATCGTAAAGAATTGGTTCTGCAACCGTAGGGGAAAGCTATGATGGGGACATTGAGGAGAAACATTTTGAACCTATCCCAAGCTTCATGGAATGGTTCTCCTTCCATCTGAGAGAAAGTAGCAATCTTTCCTCTCGGCCTCGAAATGTTTTTTGATGGGAATAGAATTTTCCCATGAATTTATTGTAAATTTGACCCCATGTCATCAGAGAACCAGGGGTAAGTGACATCAACCAAGCTTTAGCCTTATCCTTTAAGGTGTACGGAAAACATCTCATTCTAAGCTGATCCTCGTTTAGAATACCCAGGGGGAATGTTTGGACCGTAGCATGTGAAATCTCTCATAAAGGAAAGAGAATCTTCATTAGGTAGCCCATAGAAGGAAGGGAAGCATAGAAAAATGAATATTTTTAAGGTCATAATTCCTACAGCCTCTCCCAACTTTGGATAATGCGGGCTGCGTACAATCACCTGGCCTTGCAAACTCCTTCATCGTGGTTTCCCTAACATGTTGGTTTTCCTCCATTTCTTTTGGTTCTAGTAAAGGATTAAGACGTGGTTCTATGTTTGGCTCAAAATCAGGTTGATGGGTAGGATCCAGTGTTGTTGACACTTGTTTAAATTTATGAATATTATTTACATATGGTGTTAGGGGGTTTCCTAAGGATCTCCTACCACGCATAGACTATTTTTAAACGTAAATTTAAAACTCCTGTCAACAAAAATAAAGAAATTAGAAAATTTCCATGGCATTTAATACAAAACACTAGACAATTTTTTTATTTATTTATTTATTTTTTTTTTTTTTTTTTATGAAATTTGAAATTTGATTAAATTTGATTTGATTTGATTTTATTTTATTTTATTTATTATTATTATTATTATTATTTTTTTTTTTTTTTTTACGAACGGTATACTCCCAAGGTCGATCTAAGGTCGATCTAAGGAAGGAATGTATGTGGTTTTTAATTTATTATTCAAACTTTTAAAAACGAAATTAAATCCTAAACATCCTGTCACGATAGTTTTGGTTTTTGTGTTCCTAATCTAATAACATAAAATAAACATATATACAGATTAATTAAATATAATCTAAAAAGAATAAACATAGATACAAATTGAATAAATAAATATAAATACAGATTCAATAAATATTCATGCAAATTTTATCATTTATATTAGTGGAGTATTTATGGATATAATAACTAAGTTAATTATGCTTGCTCATATTATCTAGGTTATTAAAGATATAAATTGATATTTTATTGATTCTCTCTTTTGTATGAATACCACCTTTGGTGGGTTAGATACTCTTGTTAACTAAACAAATCAATTAACACTCATGGGTGGGGTTGATAACTAATTTGGTTAATTAAATTAATTCCTTTTTCTAAGAGATTGAAAATGAACCATTTAAATGCCACCTTTGGTGGGGTTAGACAGTTTAAACTTTATTCAAGGTGTCCAAATTAAACTTAAGAATTTAGTTATCCGAGTACTAACTTTCAAGTTTTAAAATCACTATTGAAAACATGTTGTCAATACATTTCCACATAATAATTTTATAAAAACTTTTGAAATAGAGCTTCACTCTAACTACCCGGGCGATTGTACCAACAAATAAAAGAGCACTACTCTAAATTAGACCGGATAACTAAACCTTAAAGTCTAACTTTCAGATTTAAGTTTGTAATGAAAAATAATATAATTCTCTCTAACATCCTTAATATAAAATCTTGAATAAAAAATAAAATCAATTCATTTTAGAAATTTTCACCTATTTAATATTTCGCAAGCATAACAACGTTATTATTATATCATGATTATAACATTGCTTTCAGCAGCTTAAATTTAATCACGGACAAATTAAATATAACATGTAAGAATAAAGCATAAAAATAGCGTAGAAGAAAATAAAATCCTTACTGAGAACCCGATGCTATTCTAGTTGCTAGAAAACCTCCAAGCCGGAATTTGCACTTCCATTTATTGAATCAAAAATCTAAATTATTACAAAAACATTACAAGTTCCTCTCAAAAAGAAGAACTCTAAACCTAAGACAATTGAACTAAAAACTAAGAGAAAAACTAAGAAAAGCTTAGAAACTAAGAAAGAAACTAAAGAAAACTCAAAAACTAAGAAATGAGAGAAAGAAAAAAGAGAGAAGTGAGGTTTTGAGATGAGTTTTGATGTGAATGGAAGAGAGGTATTTATAGGTGAGGATGGACAGAAAAAATGATTAAAAAATGTTAAAAAAATATTAAAAAAATAAAAACGTGTTTTGGACCTACGAGGTCATCAATGACGTCGCGATGACGCTGGGGCTGACACGTGAAAATGGGTCAAAAACGGCTGCACTGGCTGGCCGCCGAGCCGCGCGCGCTGGTGAACACGCCTGCGTTGAAGCCGCATGCGCAATAACCTTGATTTTAGGCGGAGGGTGAGTCAAGGCCTTGGCATTTGAAGCGGCCTTGTGGCCATGGCTCTCGCTTTTTGACATTTTTGACCTTTTCGACCCATTTTGTCCAATTTTTCCATGTTTGTTGACCTTTTTCCACTTATTTATTAATTTATTTGTGATGTATTGCTTCAAGTATTCTTCTTTGAGTCTTTAAATTGCGTTTTTAAGCCAAAATACCTGAAAAACAATAAAAATACCCGTGATTCCGAAAAAGACAAATTTATATAAATATATGATAAAACATATAAATATATATATTTTTAATCAATTAATGTGCATAAAATCATGGTTATTTTAGTGCTTTTTGAGCACTCATCAAATATGCACATAATTCTTTTGTTTTCAGTTATTTCCCTCATGGTTTTTAATTTGATCATTTTAACTAAGTTTTGAGAAATCCAATCTTTCTTATTTCTTTGAGATCGTAGGTTGTTCGTCTAAAGTATCTGCATAATTTGGTATTAGAGGTTTGTTTGCTGAATATTACTTATCAATCTTCCCTATCTTTATTTGAATTAGAGATTTAAAAAAATCGTTATTTGATTGATTTCAGCATTCTTCAGTCATCAATGAGAAGACAATGAACGAAATTTTGTTACTCAAGTTTTGCATTTTCTTCCAATTTGGTTGTTATTTTCTTATTCTTTGCATTTTATTTCGTAGTTTTCTTTAAATTATTCGTATCTTTTTCTTTTTATTTATGTTTTTTGTATTCAATATATCTTTGTGCTTAAAAAAATGAGCTCCTATAGTTCATATTTAAAACAAAGTTATTAATGGCGGTTGCAATTTAAAATTGTTATAACTTTTAATTCCTCTAACGAATGACTATTATTATAAATCAAATAAAAACTTGTTTCAATTCCCAAAAACACAACAAAACATTAGTTCAGTTCTTCGAGTTCTTCTAAACAAAATTCCATCGTTTACACTACTAACATACGTCTTAATATTTGGTTGCACGTAATTGTTTTGTTTTCGGTTATTTCCCTCAAGGTTTCTAATTTGATCATTTTAACTACGTTTTGAGAAATCCAATCTTTCTTTTTTCTTTGAGATCTTAGGTTGTTCGTCTAAAGTATCCGCATAATTTGGTATCAGAGGGTTGGTTGGTGAATATTACTTATCAATCTTCCCTATCTGTATTTGAATTTTAGATTTCAAAAAAATCGTTATTTGATTGATTTCAGCATTCTTGAGTCATCAAACCCAAGACAATGAATGAAATTTTGTTACTCAAGTTTTTCGTTTTTTTTTTCAATTTTGTTGTTATATTCTTCCTCTTTGCATTTTATTTCGTATTTTTCTTTAAATTATCAGTATCTTTTTTCTTATTATTTATGTTTTTTGTATTCAATCTACCTTTGATATTATAAAAGAGGGCTACTATAGTTCATATTTAAAAAAAAGTTATTAATGGGGGTTGCAATTTAAAACTGTTATACCTTTTAATTCATCTAACGAATGACTATTATTATAAATCAAATAAAAACTTGTTTCGATTCCTACAAACACAATAAAACATTTGTTCACTGCTCCGACTTCTTCTAAACTAAATTCCATCATTTACACTACTAACCGACGTCTTAAAATTTGGTTGCACCTAATTCTTTTGTTTTCAGTTTTTTCCCGCAAGGGTTCCAACTTGATCATTTTAACTACGTTTGGAGCAATTCAATCGTTCTTATTTCTTTGAGATCCTAGGTTGTTCATCTAAAGTATCTACATAATTTGGTATTAGAGGTTTGTTTTCTGAATATTACTTATCAATCTTCCCTATCTTTATTTGAATTTTAGATTTAAAAAAAAATTGTTATTTGATTGATTTCAGCATTCTTCAGTCATGAATTAGAAGACAATGAACGAAATTTTGTTACTCAAGTTTTGCATTTTCTTGCAATTTGGTTGTTATTTTCTTGTTCTTTGCATTTTCTTTCGTAGTTTTCTTTAAATTATTCGTATCTTTTTCTTATTATTTATGTTTTTTGTATGTAATATATTTTTGTGCTTAAAAAAATGAGCTCCTATAGTTCATATTTAAAACAAAGTTATTAATGGCGGTTGCAATTTAAAACTGTTATACCTTTTAATTCATCTAACGAATGACTATTATTATAAATCAAATAAAAACTTGTTTCAATTCCTAAAAACACAACAAAACATTAGTTTAGTTCTCCGAGTTCTTCTAACCAAAATTCCATCGTTTACACTACTAACAGACGTCTTAATATTTGGTTGCACGTAATTCTTTTGTTTTCGGTTATTTCCCTCAAGGTTTCTAATTTGATCCTTTTAACTACGTTTTGAAAATCCAATCTTTCTTATTTCTTTGAGATCCTAGGTTGTTCGTCTAAAGAATCCGCATAATTTAGTATTAGAGGGTTGGTTGCTGAATATTACTTATCAATCTTCCCTATCTGTAATTGAATTTTAGATTTCAAAAAAATCGTTATTTGTTTGATTTCAACATTCTAGAGTCATCAATAACACGACAATGAATGAAATTTTGTTACTCAAGTTTTGCGTTTTCTTTAAATTTTGTTGTTATTTTCTTCCTCTTTGCATTTTATTTCGTAGTTTTCTTTAAATTATTCGTATCCTTTTCTTGTTATTTATGTTTTTTGTATTCAATATGTCTTTGTGCTTAAAAAAATGAGCTACTATAGTTCATATTTAAAATAAAGTTATTAATGGTGGTTGCAACTTAAAACTTTTATAACTTTTAATTCATATAACGAATGACTATTATTATAAATCAAATAAAAGCTTGTTTCAATTCCTAAAAACACAAAAAACATTAGTTCAGTTTTCCGAGTTTTTCTAAACTAAATTCAATCGTTTACACTACTAACAGACGTCTTAATATTTGGTTGCACCTTATTGTTTAGTTTTGTTTTCTTTCCCTGAAAGGTTCTAATTTGATCATTTTAACCAGGTTTTGAACAATTCAATCGTTCTTATTTCTTTGAGATCCTAGGTTGTTCGTCTAAAGTATCCGCATAATTTGGTGTCAGAGGGTTGGTTGATGAATATTACTTATCAATCTTCCCTATCTTTATTTGAATTTTAGATTTCAAAAAAAATCGTTATTTGATTGATTTCAGCATTCTTCAGTCATCAATCAGAAGACAATAAACGAAATTTTGTTACTCAAGTTTTGCATTTTCTTGCAATTTGGTTGTCATTTTCTTGTTCTTTGAATTTTATTTCGTAGTGTTCTTTAAATTATTCGTATCTTTTTCTTGTTATTTATGTTTTTTGTATTCAATATATCTTTGTGCTTAAAAAAATGAGCTCCTATAGTTCATATTTAAAACAAAGTTATTAATGGCGGTTGCAATTTAAAACTGTTATACCTTTTAATTCATCTAACGAATGACTATTATTATAAATCAAATAAAAACTTGTTTCAATTCCTAAAAACACAACAAAACATTAGTTTAGTTCTCCGAGTTCTTCTAAACAAAATTCCATCGTTTACACTACTAACACAAGTCTTAATATTTGGTTGCACATAATTCTTTTGTTTTCGGTTATTTCCCTCAAGGTTTCTAATTTGATCATTTTAACTACGTTTTGAGAAATCCAATCTTTCTTATTTCTTTGAGATCGTAGGTTGTTCGTCTAAAGTATCCGCATAATTTGGTATCAGAGGGTTGGTTGCTGAATATTACTTATCAATCTTCCCTATCTGTATTTGAATTTTAGATTTCAAAAAAATCGTTATTTGATTGATTTCAGCATTCTTGAGTCAGGAAAACAAAAGAAAATGAATGAAATTTTGTTACCCAAGTTTTTCGTTTTCTTTCAATTTTGTTGTTATTTTTTTCGTCTTTGGATTTTATTTCGTATTTTTCTTTAAATTATCCGTATCATTTTCTTAATATTAATGATTTTTGTATTCAATCTACCTTCGATCTTAAAAATAAGAGCTACTGTAGTTCATATTAAAAAAAACGTTATTAATGGTGGTTGCAACTAAAAACTGTTATAACTTTTAATTCCTCTAACGAATGACTATTATTATTAATCAAATAAAAGCTTGTTTGGATTCCTAAAAACACAACAAAACATTAGTTCAGTTCTCCGAGTTCTTCTAAACTAAATTCCATCGTTTACACTACTAACAAACGCCTAAAATTTTGGTTGCACCTAATTGTTTTGTTTTCGGCTCTTTCCCTCAAGGTTCTAACTTGATCATTTTAACTACGTTTTAAGCAATTCAATCTTTCTTATTTCCTTGAGATCCTAAGTTGTTCGTCTAAAGTATCTGCCTAATTTGGTATGAGAAGGTTGGTTGGTGAATATTACTTATCAATCATCCCTATCTATATTTGAATTTTAGATTTAAAAAAAATTGTTATTTGATTGATTTCAGCATTCTTGAGTCATCAATCAGAAGACAATGAACGAAATTTTGTTACTCAAGTTTTTCATTTTCTTGCAATTTTCTTGTTATTTTCTTCCTCTTTGCATATTATTTCGTAGTTTTTTTAAAATTATTCGTATCTTTTTCTCTTTATTTATGTTTTTTGTATTCAATATATCTTTGTGCTTAAAAAATGAGCTCCTATAGTTCATATTTAAAACAAAGTTATTAATGGCGCTTGCAATTTAAAACTGTTATAACTTTTAATTCCTGTAACGAATGACTATTATTATAAATCAAATAAAAGCTTGTTTCAATTCCTAAAAACACAACAAAACATTAGTTCAGTTTTCCGAGTTTTTCTAAACTAAATTCCATCGTTTACACTACTAACAGACGTCTTAATATTTGGTTGCACCTTATTGTTTAGTTTTCTATTCTTTCCCTGAAAGGTTCTAATTTGATCATTTTAACTAGGTTTTGAACAATTCAATCGTTCTTATTTCTTTGAGATCCTAGGTTGTTCATCTAAAGTATGCGCAAAATTTGGTATCAGAGGGTTGGTTGCTAAATATTACTTATCAATCTTCCCTATCTGTATTTGAATTTTAGATTTCAAAAAAATCGTTATTTGATTGATTTCAGCATTCTTGAGTCATCAAACACAAGACAATGAATGAAATTTTGTTACTCAAGTTTTTTGTTTTCTTTCAATTTTGTTGTTATTTTCTTCCTATTTGCATTTTATTTCTAATTTTTCTTTAAATTATCAGTATCTTTTTCTTAATATTTATAATTTTTGTATTCAATCTACCTTTGATATTATAAAAAGGGCTACTATAGTTCATATTTAAAAAAACGTTATTAATGGGGGTTGCAACTAAAAACTGTTATAACTTTTAATTCCTGTAACGAATGAGTATTATTATAAATCAAATAAAAGCTTGTTTCGATTCCTACAAACACAATAAAACATTAGTTCAGTGCTCCGAGTTCTTCTAAACTAAATTCCATCGTTTACACTACTAACCGACGTCTTAAAATTTTGTTGCACCTAATTCTTTTGTTTTCGGTTCTTTCCCTCAAGGGTTCTAACTTGATCATTTTAACTACATTTGGAGCAATTCAATCGTTCTTATTTCTTTGAGATACTAGGTTGTTCATCTAAAGTATCTGTATAATTTGGTATTAGAGGTTTTGTTTTCTGAATATTACTTATCAATCTTCCCTATCTTTATTTGAATTTTAGATTTAAAAAAATAGTTATTTCATTGATTTCAGCATTCTTCACTCATCAATCAGAAGACAATGAACGGAATTTTGTTACTCAAGTTTTGCATTTTCTTGCAATTTGTTTGTTATTTTCTTGTTCTTTGAATTTTATTTCGTAGTTTTCTTTAAATTAGTCGTATCTTTTTCTTGTTATTTATGTTTTTTGTATTCAATATATCTTTGTGCTTAAAAAAATGAGCTCCTATAGTTCATATTTAAAAAAAGGTTATTAATGGCGATTGCAATTTAAAACTGTTATAACTTTTAATTCCTGTAACGAATGACTATTATTATAAATAAAATAAAAACTTGTTTCAATTCCTACAAACACAACAAAACATTAGTTCAGTTCTCCGAGTTCTTCTAAACTAAATTCCATCGTTTACACTACTAACAGACGTCTTAAAATTTGGTTGCACGTAATTCTTTTGTTTTCGGTTATTTCCCTCAAGGTTTCTAATTTGATCATTTTAACTACGTTTTGAGAAATCCAATCTTTCTTATTTCTTTGAGATCCTAGGTTGTTCGTCTAAAGTATCCGCATAATTTGGTATGAGAGGGTTGGTTGCTGAATATTACTTATCAATCTTCCCTATCTGTATTTGAATTTTAGATTTCAAAAAAATCGTTATTTGTTTGATTTCAAAATTCTAGAGTCATCAATAACACGACAATGAACGAAATTTTGTTACTCAAGTTTTGCATTTTCTTTCAATTTTGTTGTTATTTTCTTCCTCTTTGTATTTTATTTCGTAGTTTTCTTTAAATTATTCGTATCTTTTTCTTGTTATTTATGTTTTTTGTATTCAATATATCTTTGTGCTTAAAAATATGAGCCACTATAGTTCATATTTAAAAAAAAGTTATTAATGGCGGTTGCAACTTAAAACTGTTATAACTTTTAATTCCTTTAACAAATGACTATTATTATAAATCAAATAAAAGCTTGTTTCAATTCCTAAAAACACAACAAAACATTAGTTCAGTTCTCCGAGTTCTTCTAAACTAATTTCCATCGTTTACACTACTAACAGACGTCTTAAAATTTGGTAGCACCTAATTGTTTAGTTTTGGATTCTTTCCCTGAAGGGTTCTAATTTGATCATTTTAACCAGGTTGTGAGCAATTCAATCGTTCTTATTTCTTTGAGATCCTAGGTTGTTCATCTAAAGTATCCGCATAATTTGGTATCAGAGGGTTGGTTGCTGAATATTACTTATCAATCTTCCCTATCTGTATTTGAATTTTAGATTTCAAAAAAATCGTTATTTGATTGATTTCAGCATTCTTGAGTCATCAATCACAAGACAATGAACGAAATTTTGTTACTCAAGTTTTGCGTTTTCTTTCAATTTTGGTGTTATTTTCTTCCTCGTTGCATTTATTTCGTATTTTTCTTTAAATTATATGTATCTTTTTCTTAATATTTATGATTTTTGTATTCAATCTACCTTTGTTCTTAAAAAAAAGAGCTACTATAGTTCATATTTCAAAAAACATTATTAATGGGGGTTGCAACTTAAAACTGTTATAACTTTTAATTCCTGTAACGAATGACTATTATTATAAATCAAATAAAAGCTTGTTTCAATTCCTAAAAACACAACAAAAGATTAGTTCAGTTCTCCGAGTTCTTCTAAACTAAATTCCATCGTTTACACTACTAATTGACGTATTAAAATTTGGTTACACCTTATTGTTTTGTTTCGGTTCTTTCCATCAAGGGTTCTAATTTGATCATTTTAACCACGTTTTGAGTAATTCAATCATTCATATTCCTTTGAGATCCAAGGTTGTTCGTCTAAAGTATCCACATAATTTGGTATCAGAGTTTGTTTCTTTGAATATTACTTATCAATCTTACCTCTCTCTATTTGAATTTTAGATTTCAAAAAAATCGTTATTTGTTTGATTTCAACATTCTAGAGTCATCAATAACACGACAATGAATGAAATTTTGTTACTCAAGTTTTGTGTTTTTTTTCAATTTTGTTGTTATTTTCTTCCTCTTTGCATTTTATTTCGTAGTTTTCTTTAAATTAGTCGTATCTTTTTCTTGTTATTTATGTTTTTTGTATTCAATATATCTTTGTGCTTAAAAAAATGAGCTCCTATAGTTCATATTTAAAAAAGGTTATTAATGGCGATTGCAATTTAAAACTGTTATAACTTTTAATTCCTGTAACGAATGACTATTATTATAAATAAAATAAAAACTTGTTTCAATTCCTACAAACACAACAAAACATTAGTTCAGTTCTCTAAGTTCTTCTAAACTAAATTCCATCGTTTACACTACTAACAGACGTCTTAAAATTTGGTTGCACGTAATTCTTTTGTTTTCGGTTATTTCCCTCAAGGTTTCTAATTTGATCATTTTAACTACGTTTTGAGAAATCCAATCTTTCTTATTTCCTTGAGATCCTAGGTTGTTCGTCTAAAGTATCTGCCTAATTTGGTATGAGAGGGTTGGTTGCTGAATATTACTTATCAATCATCCCTATCTGTATTTGAATTTTAGATTTCATAAAAATTGTTATTTGTTTGATTTCAGCATTCTAGAGTCATCAATCACACGACAATGAACGAAATTTTGTTACTCAAGTTTTGCGTTTTCTTTCAATTTTGTTGTTATTTTCTTCCTCTTTGCATTTATTTCGTATTTTTCTTTAAATTATCCGTATCTTTTTCTTAATATTTATGATTTTTGTATTCAATCTACCTTTGTTCTTAAAAAAAGAGTTGCTATAGTTCATATTTCAAAAAACGTTATTAATGGTGGTTGCAACTTAAAACTGTTATAACTTTTAATTCCTTTAACAAATGACTATTATTATAAATCAAATAAAAGCTTGTTTCAATTCCTAAAAACACAACTAAACATTAGTTCAGTTTTCCGAGTTCTTCTAAACTAAATTCCATCGTTTACACTACTAAAGACGGCTTAAAATTTCGTTGCACGTAATTCTTTTGTTTTCGGTTATTTGACTCAAGGGTTCTAATTTGATCATTTTAACTACGTTTTGAGAAATCCAATCTTTCTTATTTCTTTGAGATCCTAGGTTGTTCGTCTAAAGTATCCGCATAATTTGGTATCAGAGGGTTGGTTGCTGAATATTACTTATCAATCTTCCATATCTGTATTTGAATTTTAGATTTCAAAAAAATCGTTATTTGTTTGATTTCAACATTCTAGAGTCATCAATAACACGACAATGAATGAAATTTTGTTACTCAAGTTTTGTGTTTTTTTTCAATTTTGTTGTTATTTTCTTCCTCTTTGCAATTTATTTCGTATTTTTCTTTAAATTATTCGTATCTATTTCTTGTTATTTATGTTTTTTTGTATTCAATATATCTTTGTGCTTAAAAAAATGAGCTCCTATAGTTCATATTTAAAAAAAGTTTATTAATGGCGGTTGCAATTTAAAACTGTTATAACTTTTAATTCCTGTAACGAATGACTATTATTATAAATCAAATAAAAACTTGTTTCAATTCCTACAAACACAACAAACCATTAGTTCAGTTCTCCGAGTTCTTCTAAACTAAATTCCATCGTTTACACTACTAACAGACGTCTTAAAATTTGGTTGCACCTAATTGTTTAATTTTCTATTCTTTGCCTGAAAGGATCTAATTTGTTCATTTTAACTAGGTTTGAACAATTGATTCGTTCTTATTTCTTTGAGTTCCTAGGTTGTTCATCTAAAGTATGCGCACAATTTGTTATTAGAGGGTTTGTTGCTGAATATTCCTTATCTGTATTTGAATTTTAGATTTCAAAAAAATCGTTATTTGATTGATTTCAGCATTCTTGATTCAATAAACACAAGATAATGAATGAAATTTTGTTACTCAAGTTTTTTGTTTTCTTTCAATTTTGTTGTTATTTTCTTCCTCTTTGCATTTTATTTCGTAGTTTTCTTTAAATTATTCGTATCTTTTTCTTATCATTTATGTTTTTTGTGTTCAGTATATCTTTGTGCTTAAAAAAATGAGCTCCTATAGTTCATATTTAAAACAAAGTTATTAATGGCGGTTGCAATTTAAAACTGTTATAACTGTTAATTCCTCTAACGAATGACTATTATTATAAATCAAATAAAAACTTGTTTCAATTCCTAAAAACACAACAAAACATTAGTTCAGTTATCTGAGTTCTTCTAAACAAAATTCCATCGTTTACACTACAAAGAGACGTCTTAATATTTGGTTGCACGTAATTATTTTGTTTTCGGTTATTTCCCTCAAGGTTTCTAATTTGATCATTTTAACTACGTTTTGAGAAATCCAATTTTTCTTATTTCTTTGAGATACTAGGTTGTTCATCTAAAGTATCCGCATAATTTGGTATCAGAGGGTTGGTTGCTGAATATTACTTATCAATCTTCCCTATCTATATTTGAATTTTAGATTTCAAAAAAATCGTTATTTGTTTGATTTCAACATTCTAGAGTCATCAATAACACGAGAATGAATGAAATTTTGTTACTCAAGTTTTGCGTTTTCTTTCAATTTTGTTGTTATTTTCTTCCTCTTTGCATTTTATTTCGTAGTTTTCTTTAAATTATTCGTATCTTTTTCTTATTATTTATGTTTTTTGTGTTCATTATATCTTTGTGCTTAAAAAAATGAGCCACTATAGTTAATATTTAAAATAAAGTTATTAATGGCAGTTGCAACTTAAAACTGTTATAACTTTTAATTCCTATAACGAATGACTATTATTATAAATCAAATAAAAGCTTGTTTCAATTCCAAAAAACACAACAAAACATTAGTTCAGTTTTCCGAGTTTTGCTAAACCAAATTCTATCGTTTACACTACTAACAGACGACTTAATATTTGGTTGCACCTTATTGTTTAGTTTTCTATTCTTTCCCAGAATGGTTCTAATTTGATCATTTTAACCAGGTTTTGAACAATTCAATCGTTCTTATTTCTTTGAGATCCTAGGTTGTTCATCTAAAGTATGCGCAAAATTTGGTATCAGAGGGTTGGTTGCTAAATATTACTTATCAATCTTCCCTATCTATATTTGAATTTTAGATTTCAAAATGATCGTTATTTGATTGATTTCAGCATTCTTGAGCCATCAAACACAAGACAATGAATGAAATTTTGTTACTCAAGTTTTTCATTTTCTTTCAATTTTGTTTTTATTTTCTTCCTCTTTGCATTTTATTTCAAATTTTTCTTTAAATTATCAGTATGTTTTTCTTAATATTTATGATTTTTGTATTCAATCTACCTTTGATATTAAAAAAAGAGCTACTATAGTTCCTATTTAAAAAAAACGTTATTAATGGGGGTTGCAACTAAAAACTGTTATAACTTTTAATTCCTTTAACGAATGAGTAATTTTATAAATCAAATAAAAGCTTGTTTCGATTCCTACAAACATAATAAAACATTAGTTCAGTGCACCGAGTTCTTCTAAACTAAATTCCATCGTTTACACCACTAACCGACGTCTTAAAATTTGGTTACACCTAATTCTTTTGTTTTCGGTTCTTTCCCTCAAGGGTTCTAACTTGATCATTTTAACTACGTTTGGAGCATTTCAATCGTTCTTATTTCTTTGAGATCCTAGGTTGTTCGTCTAAAGTATCTGCATAATCTGGTATTAGAGTTTGTTTGCTGAATATTACTTATCAGTCTTCCCTATCTTTATTTGAATTTTAGATTTAAAAAAAATCGTTATTTGATTGATTTCAGCATTCTTCACTCATCAATCAGAAGACAATGAACGAAATTTTGTTACTCAAGTTTTGCATTTTCTTGCAATTTGGTTGTTATTTTCTTCCTCTTCGCATTTTATTTCGTTGTTTTCTTTAAATTATTTGTATCTTTTTCTTGTTATTTATGTTTTTTGTATTCAATATATCTTTGTGCTTAAAAAAATGAGCTCCTATAGTTCATATTTTAAAAAAAGTTATTAATGGTAGTTGTAATTTAAAACTGTTATAACTTTTAATTCCTCTAACGAATGACTATTATTATAAATCAAATAAAAACTTGTTTATATTCCTACAAACACAACAAAACATTAGTTCAGTTCTCCGAGTTCTTCTAAACAAAATTCCATCGTTTACACTACTAAGAGACGTCTTAATATTTGGTTGCACGTAATTCTTTTGTTTTCGGTTATTTCCCTCAAGGTTTCTAATTTGATCATTTTAACTACATTTTGCGAAATCCAATCTTTCTTATTTCTTTGAGATCTTAGGTTGTTCTTCTAAAGTATCCACATAATTTGGTATCAGAGGGTTGGTTGCTGAATATTACTTATCAATCTTCCCTATTTGTATTTAAATCTTAGATTTCAAAAAAATCGTTATTTGTTTGATTTTAGTATTCTAGAGACATCAATAACACGACAATGAACGAAATTTTGTTACTAAAGTTTTGCGTTTTCTTTCAATTTTGTTGTTATTTTCTTTCTCTTTGCATTTTATTTCGTAGTTTTCTTTAAATTATCAGTATCTTTTTCTTAATATTTATGTTTTTGGTATTCAATATATCTCTATGCATAAAAAAATGAGCCACTATAGTTCATATTTAAAAAAACGTTATTAATGGTGGTTGGAACTTAAAACTGTTATAACTTTAAATTCCTATAACGAATGACTATTATTATAAATCAAATAAAAGCTTGCTTCAATTCCTAAAAACACAACAAAACATTAGTTCTGTTTTCCGAGTTTTGCTAAAGTAAATTCTATCGTTTACACTACTAACAGACGTCTTAATATTTGGTTGCACCTTATTGTTTAGTTTACACTACTAACAGACGTCTTAACCAGGTTTTGAACAATTCAATCGTTCTTATTTCTTTGAGATCCTAGGATGTTCGTCTAAAGTATCCGCATAATTTGGTATCAAAGGGTTGGTTGCTGAATATTACTCATCAATCTTCCCTATCTGTATTTGAATTTTAGATTTGAAAAAAATCGTTATTTGTTTGATTTCAACATTCTAGGGTCATCAATAACACGACAATGAACGAAATTTTGTTACTCAAGTTTTGCGTTTTCTTTCAATTTTGTTGTTATTTTCTTCCTCTTTGCAATTTATTTCGTATTTTTCTTTAAATTATTCGTATCTATTTCTTGTTATTTATGTTTTTTGTATTCAATATATCTTTGTGCTTAAAAAAATGAGCTCCTATAGTTCATATTTTAAAAAAGTTTATTAATGGCGGTTGCAATTTAAAACTGTTATAACTTTTAATTCCTGTAACGAATGACTATTATTATAAATCAAATAAAAACTTGTTTCAATTCCTACAAACACAACAAAATATTATTTCAGTTCTCCACGTTTTTCTAAACTGAATTCCATTGTTTACAGTACTAACAGACGTCTTAATATTTGGTTCCACCTAATGGTTTAATTTTCAATTCTTTCCCTGAAAGGTTCTAATTTGATCATTTTAACTAGGTTTTGAACAATTGATTCGTTCTTATTTCTTTGAGATCCTAGGTTGTTCATCTAAAGTATGCGCAAAATTTGTTATGAAAGGGTTTGTTGCTGAATATTCCTTATCTGTATTTGAATTTTAGATTTCAAAAAAATCGTTATTTGATTGATTTCAGCATTCTTGAGTCATCAAACACAAGACAATGAATGAAATTTTGTTACTCAAGTTTTTTGTTTTCTTTCAATTTTGTTGTTATTTTCTTCCTCTTTGCATTTTATTTCGTAGTTTTCTTTAAATTATTCGTATCTTTTTCTTATTATTTATGTTTTTTGTGTTCAGTATATCTTTGTGCTTAAAAAAATGAGCCACTATAGTTCATATTTAAAAAAAAATTATTAATGGCGGTTGCAACTTAAAACATTTTTAACTTTTAATTCCTATAACGAATGACTATTATTATAAATAAAATAAAAGCTTGCTTCAATTCCTAAAAACACAACAAAACATTAGTTCATTTTTACGAGTTTTGCTAAACTAAATTCCATCGTTTACACTACTAATAGACGTCTTAATAGTTGGTTGCACCTTATTGTTTAGTTTTCTATTCTTTCCCTGAAAGTTTCTAATTTCATCATTTTAAGTAGGTTTTGAACAATTCTATCGTTCTTATTTCTTTGAGATCCTATGTTGTTCATCTAAAGTATGCGCATAATTTTATATGAGTGGGTTGGTTGCTGAATATTACTTATCAATCTTCCCTATCTGTATTTGAATTTTAGATTTCAAAAAAATCGTTATTTGATTGATTTCAGCATTCTTGAGTCATCAAACACAAGACAATGAATGAAATTTTGTTACTCAAGTTTTTCGTTTTCTTTCAATTTTTTTGTTATTTTCTTCCTCTTTGCATTTTATTTCTACTTTTTGTATAAATTATCCGTATATTTTTCTTAATATTTATGATTTTTGTATTCAATCTACCTTTGATATTTAAAAAAAGATCTACTATAGTTCATATTAAAAAAAATGTTATTAATGGGGGTTGCAACTAAAAACTGTTATAAATTTTAATTCCTGTAACGAAAGAATATTATTATAAATCAAATAAAAGTTGTTTCGATTCCTACAAACACAACAAAACATTAGTTCAGTGCTCCGAGTTCTTATAAACTAAATTCCATCATTTACACTACTAACAGACGTCTTAAAACTTCGTTGCACTTAATTCTTTTGTGTGCGGTTCTTTCCCTCAAGGGTTCTAACTTGATCATTTTAACTACGTTTTGAGCAATTCTGTCGTTCTTATTTCTTTGAGATCCTAGGTTGTTCGTCTAAAGTATCTACATAATTTGGTATTAGAGGTTTGGTTGCTGAATATTACATATCAATCTTCCCTATCTTTATTTGAATTTTAGATTTAAAAAAAATCGTTATTTGATTGATTTCAGCATTCTTGATTCAATAAACACAAGATAATGAATGAAATTTTGTTACTCAAGTTTTTTGTTTTCTTTCAATTTTGTTGTTATTTTCTTCCTCTTTGCATTTTATTTCGTAGTTTTCTTTAAGTTATTCGTATCTTTTTCTTATTATTTATGTTTTTTGTGTTCAGTATATCATTGTTCTTAAAAAAATGAGCCACTATAGTTCATATTTAAAAAAAAGTTATTAATGACGGTTGCAACTTAAAACAGTTATAACTTTTAATTCCTATAACGAATTACTATTATTATAAATCAAATAAAAGCTTGTTTCAAATCCTAAAAACACAACAAAACATTAGTTCAGTTTTCTGAGTTTTGCTAAACTAAATTCCATCGTTTACACTACTAACAGACGTCTTAATATTTGGTGTCATGTAATTCTTTCGTTTTCGGTTATTTCCCTCAAGGTTTCTAATTTGATCATTTTAAGTAGGTTTTGAACAATTCACTCGTTCTTATTTCTTTGAGATCCTAGGTTGTTCATCTAAAGTATGCACAAAATTTGGTATGAGAGGTTTGGTTGCTAAATATTACTTATCAATCTTCCCTATCTGTATTTGAATTTTCGATTTCAAAAAAATCGTCATTTGATTGATTTCAGCATTCTTAAGTCATCAAACAGAAGACAATGAATGAAATTTTGTTACTCAAGTTTTTCGTTTTTTTTCAATTTTGTTGTTATTTTCTTCCTCTTTGCATTTTATTTCTAATTTTTCTTTAAATTATCCGTATCTTTTTCTTAATATTTATGATTTTTGTATTCAATCTACCTTTGATATTTAAAAAAAGATCTACTATAGTTCATATAAAAAAAACGTAATTAATGGGGGTTGCAACTAAAAACTGTTATAACTTTTAATTCCTGTAACGAATGACTACTATTATAAATCAAAAAAACTTGTTTCGATTCCTACAAACACAACAAAACATTAGTTCAGTGCTCCGAGTTCTTCTAAACTAAATTCCATCGTTTACACTACTAACAGACGTCTTAAAATTTGGTTGCACTTTATTCTTTTGTTTTCGGTTCTTTCCCTCAAGGGTTCTAACTTGATCATTTTAATTACGTTTTGAGCAATTCTATCGTTCTTATTTCTTTGAGATCGTAGGTTGTTCGTCTATAGTATCTGCATAATTTGGTATCAGAGGTTTGGTTGCTGAATATTACATAGCAATCTTCCCTATCTTTATTTGAATTTTAGATTATAAAAAAAAATTGTTATTTGATTGATTTCAGCATTCTTGGGTCATCAATGAGAAGACAATGAACGAAATTGTTTTACTCAAGTTTTGCATTTTCTTGCAATTTGGTTGTTATTTTCTTCCTTTTTGCATTTTATTTCGTAGTTTTCTTTAAATTATTCGTATCTTTTTGTTGTTATTTATGTTTTTTGTATTCAATATATCTTTTTGCTTAAAAAAATGAGCTCCTCTAGTTCATATTTTAAAAAACGTTATTAATGGCGGTTGCAATTTAAAACTGTTATAACTTTTAATTCCTCTAACGAATGACTATTATTATAAATCAAATAAAAACTTGTTTCAATTCCTACAAACACAACAAAACATTAGTTCAGTTCTCCGAGTTCTTCTAAACTAAATTCCATCGTTTACACTACTAACAGACGTCTTAATATTTGGTTGCACGTAATTCTTTTGTTTTCGGTTATTTCCCTCAAGGTTTCTAATTTGATCATTTTAACTACGTTTTGAGAAATCCAATCTTTCTTATTTCTTTGAGATCCTAGGTTGTTCGTCTAAAGTATCCGCATAATTTGGTATCAGAGGGTTGGTTGCTGAATATTACTTATCAATCTTCCCTATCTGTATATGAATTTTAGATTTCAAAAAAATCGTTATTGTTTGATTTGAACATACTAGAGTCATCAATAACACGACAATGAACGAAATTTTGTTACTCAAGTTTTGCGTTTTCTTTCAATTTTGTTGTTATTTTCTTCCATTTGCAATTTATTTCGTATTTTTCTTTAAATTATTCGTATCTATTTCTTGTTATTTATGTTTTTTCTATTCCATATATCTTTGTGCTCAAAAAAATGAGCTCCTATAGTTCATATTTAAAAAATGTTTATTAATGGCGGATGCAGTTTAAAACTGTTATAACTTTTAATTCCTGTAACGAATGACTATTATTATAAATCAAATAAAAACTTGTTTCAATTCCTACAAACACAACAAACCATTAGTTCAGTTCTCCGAGTTCTTCTAAACTAAATTCTATCATTTACACTACTAACAGACGTCTTAAAATTTGGTTGCACGTAATTCTTTTGTTTTTGGTTATTGACTCAAGGGTTCTAATTTGATCATTTTAACTACGTTTTGAGAAATCCAATCTTTCTTATTTCTTTGAGATCGTAGGTTGTTCGTCTAAAGTATCCGCATAATTTGGTATCAGAGGGTTGGTTGCTGAATATTACTTAGCAATCTTCCTTATCTGTATTTGAATTTTAGATTTCAAAAAAATCATTATTTGTTTGATTTCAGCATTCTAGAGTCATCAATAACACGATAATGAATGAAATTTTGTTACTCAAGTTTTGCGTTTCTTTTCAATTTTGTTGTTATTTTCTTCCTCTTTGTATTTTATTTCGTAGTTTTCTTTAAATTATACGTATCTTTTTCTTGTTATTTATGTTTTTTGTATTCAATATATCTTTGTGCTTAGAAATCAAGGATAAGAAAGGTAGTGAAAACTTAGTAGTTGACCATTTGTCTAGGTTGATTTCTGATTTCAATTCTCTTAAAGATGAGAGTAATGAAGATATAGTTGAAACCTTTCCTGATGAACAGTTATTTGCAATAAGTCCGAACCCATGGTATGCTGATATTGTAAATTATCTTGCCACTGGTGTTTTGCGACCTAACACTTCATATCAGGACAAGAAAAGGTTTTTTAAAACTATTAGGGACTATTTCTGGGATGACCCTTATTTATACAAGATTGGTCAAGATCAAGTCATCCGGAGATGTGTACCTGAAGAAGAACATAAGAGCATTTTAACTTTTTGTCATGAACTTCATTGTGGGGGCCATTTTGGTGGTGAAAAGACAGCACGTAAGGTACTACAGTCTGGATTCTTTTGGCCCACTCTTTTTAAAGATGCTCATATGTTTTGTGCACAATGTGATAGATGTCAAAGAACAGGAAACATAAGCAAAAGAGATGAAATGCCTTTGACATCTAATTTAGTTGTTGAACTCTTTGATGTATGGGGGATTGACTTTATGGGTCCTTTTCCCCCATCTAATGGTTTTCAATACATTTTGGTTGCTGTGGATTATGTATCCAAGTGGGTAGAAGCTATCCCCACTAAAACCAATGATGGTAATGTTGTTGTTAAATTCTTGAAGGATTTAATATTCAGCAGGTTCGGAACACCTAGAGCCATAATAAGTGATGGAGGTAGCCATTTTTGTAACAAGATCTTTGATGGAGTACTAAACAAGTACAACATCACACATAAAGTAGCTACTCTATATCATCCTCAAACTTCTGGTTTAGTGGAAGTAAGTAATAGGCAAATTAAAGGAATATTGGAACGCATCAAGGCCCTTCAAGGAAGGATTGGGCATTTAAGTTAAATGATGCCTTATGGGCATACCGCACTGCTTACAAAACACCTATTGGGATGAGCCCTTACCGGTTAATCTTTGGGAAAGCGTGCCACCTTCCAGTTGAACTTGAACACAAGGCTTACTGGGCAATTAAAGAGTTAAACATGGATTTAGATAAAGCAGGAGAAAAACAGTTACTCCATCTTAATGAGTTGGAAGAAATTAGGAACGAAGCCTATGAGAATTCCAAATTATACAAAGAGCGTACTAAGCGCTATCATGACAAGAGGCTAGTTCCTAAGATTCTTCACCCTGGAATGAAAGTTCTTTTATTTAACTCTCGTTTGAGATTGTTTCCAGGAAAGCTGATATCAAGATGGGATGGACCATTCAAAATAGTTCAGGTATTTGCACATGGAGTAGTAGAACTATTGGATTCCAAGACATAGAAAACATTCAAAGTCAATGGGCATTGTGTGAAGCCTTATTTAGAAGAACCAAATGACATTGCTGAAATGGATTGCACTTGGCTGAGTAACCCTTAGCACCATAAAGTTACGTCTTGCTAAGACATTAAACTAAGCGCTGGATGGGAGGCAACCCATCATTTTAGGTAATTTTATTTTGTTTTATTTGTTTAATTTCTATTTTTTATTTTAGTTTAAATACATGTGAATAATTTTAAAATTGTTAAAACTAAAAATATTTGTTGAGATGTTAGAAGTTCACAGCGATCTGTCTGTGTGAACTTTATTGATGAATATGATGGATGCACCTGCATTTCTCCATCACTACTTGCATATTGATGAGTGCTTAAAAAGCACTAAAATAACCATGATTTTATGTACATTAATTGATTAAAAATACATATATTTATATGTTTTATCATATATTTATATAAATTTGTCTTTTTCGGAATCACGGGTATTTTTATTGTTTTTCAGGTATTTTGGCTTAAAAACGCAATTTAAAGACTCAAAGAGGAATACTTGAAGCAATACATCACAAATATATTAATAAATAAGTGGGAAAAGGTCAACAAACATGGAAAAATTGGACAAAATGGGTTGAAAAGGTCAAAAATGTCAAAAAGACGGAAATCGCGCCCCGTTGCCCATCCGCGCGCGCAGCCCAGCGCCCCATGCCGCGCGCGCCAGCGCGCATTGGCCTGCCCATCCGCACGCGCACTGTTCACGCGCTGCACAGCGGCTGACCCCCGCGCGTGCAGCGCCCAGCAGCCCCCTCCGCGCGCCCAACGCCTTTTCGCCCCATTTTTCACGTGCAGCCGCCCCTGTGACGTCATTAATGACATCAGCAATTCCAATACGCGTTTTTACATTTTTTAATATTTTTTTAACATTTTTTTACTCATTTTTTCTCTCCATCCTCACCTATAAATACCCCCCTTCCCTTCACTTCAAATAACACCTCAAAACACATTCTTTTCTCTCTTTCTTTCTCTCTTTTCTTAGATTTTTAGTTTTTTCTTAGTTTTTCTTAGTTTTTAGTTGTTCTTAGGTAATTTCTCTTAGTTTTAGAGTTCTTCCCTTTTTGGGAAGAACTAGTTATGTTTATGTAATTTCTTAGCTTTTCGATTCAATAAATGGGAGTGCAAATTCCGCTTGGAGGTTTTCCAGCAACGGGAATAGCATCAAAGTTCTGTAAGGATTTTATTTTCTTTACAGTTATTTTTTATGCTTTATTATTACATGTTATATTTAATTTGTCTGTGATTAAATTTAACTCTGCTGGCTGTTAGTAAACATGATGTAATAATAACGTTGTTATGCTTGCGAAATATTAAATAGGTGAAAATCTCTAAAATGAATTGATTTTGTTTTTATTCAAGATTTTATATTAAGAATGTTAGAGAGAAATATATTATTTTTCATTACAAACTTAAACCTGAAAATTAGATTTTAAGGTTTAGTTATCGATTCGATTTAGAGTAGTGCTCTTTTATTTGATGGTACAATCGCCTGGTAGTTAGAGTGAAGCTCTATTTCAAAAGTTTTTATAAGAATTATTATCTGAAAATGTATTGACAACATGTTTTCGGTAGTGGTTTTAAAACTTGAAAGTTAGTACTCGGATAACTAAATTCTTAGGTTTAATTTGGACACCTTGAATAAAGTTTAAACTGTCTAACCCCACCAAAGGTGGCATTTAAATGGTTCATTTTCAATCTCTTAGAAAAAGGAATTAATTTAATTAACCAAATTAGTTATCAACCCCACCCATAGGTGTTAATTGATTTGTTTAGTTAACAAAGAATATCTAACCCCACCAAAGGTGGTATTCATACAAAAAAGGGAGAATCAATAAATATCAATTCATATATTTAATAACCTAAATAATATGAGCAAGCATAATTAACTTAGTTATTATATCCATAAATACTCCACCATTATAAATGATAAAATTTGCATAAATGTTTATTGAATCTATGTTTATTTTTTCTGTAAGTAGATTAAAAACACAAAACCCCAAAATATCGTGACAGGATGTTTAGGATTTAATTTCGTTTTTAAAAGTTTGATTAATAAATTAAAAACCACATACATTCCTTCCTTAGATCGACCTTGGGAGTATACTTATCATTTTCTACGAAATGATTCGTGCACTTGCGAGAGTTTTATAAATTCATAAAACCAAATGAACGGGCAGGATCGACGACGTCGATTACGCCCTATCAAGTTTTTGGCAATTGCGGGATGGTATCAAGTTTTTGGCAGATTCTTAGGAAAGGAATAGCGTTTTTAAATTATTTATCAAAATTTTAAAAACTTTTTGTGTTGTAAATAATTGTGATTTTTTTTATTTTGATTAAAAAAAACAAAAATAAAAAAATAAAAAAATAAAAATTTTTAATTTCAAATTTCATAATAAAAAAAACAACGAAAATTAAAATAAAAAAAAATAAATAAAAAAAATTATAGCGAGAATAGTAACATAATTTTGAAATTTAAAATTTGAAATAAAAAAAATTAAAAATTAAAAAAATTAAAAAAATTAAAAATAAAAAAAAAATTAAAAAAATTAAAAAAATAAAAAAATAAAAAAATAAAAAAATAAAAAAACTTAATTTTTAATTTTCATTTAATTTTAAGTTTTTTGAATCTTAATTTTATTTTTATTTTTTTACCTTTTTCAATTTTATTTTATTTTATTTTCCTTTTTTAATTTAATTTTATTTATTTTACCTTTATTTTTTTTTAACTATTTTTTTTTCTATCTTAATTTTCATTTAACTTAATTAACTTAGGTTTTTACTAACTTAATTAACTTAACTTTTTAATTAACTTAAATTTTCATTAACTTAATTAACTTAGATTTTTACTTAAATTAACTTAATTAACTGAACTTTATTAATTTAGATTTTACTTAACTTAATTAATTTAGATTTTTACTTAACTTAATTAACTTAGTTTTTTTTTTCACTTAACTTAATTAACATAGATTTTCATTAACATAATTAACTTACATTTTCATTAACTTAATTAACTTAGTTTTTTAACCTAACTTAACTTAATTAAATTTAATAGCATGAAAAGTAAAGATCTAAGGGAGTTCTGTCTAGGAGACTAGTTCCTGGAAGCCTTTGTGCCACTAGTCTTTCCTGGGAACGTTGCTCTGTCTAGGAGGATGGTTTTTAAGGAGCCTTTGCCCCACCATTCTTTCCTGGGAGCACTCTTGGTTAATACTGATTATGTTATTTTAACTTAGATATTATAGTAAAAAAAAAACCAAAAAAAAAAAAACCAAAAAAAGAAATTTCTGAAACTATCTCCAAAATCTTAAAGTTTTAATTACAATCTCAAGAGTTAGTTTCTTTGTTTGATCTAGGTACAATTGTGTTTTGATGCCTTAATTATTTGATTTGCACCTAGATGTGGGTTATCTAAAACCCTCAAGCATGCCCCTAGTTTTTGGTACAGAAAAATTTGAAAATCAATAGGGCATGTTTGAAACAGTATAGGTAGACAACCTTGTCTTACTTGTAGGTTTGATTGACTCAATGATGAGGGGACATTGAGTTTACTTAAAAGGCAATCCCCAAGTTACGTCTTGCTAAGACGTTAAACTAAGCGCTGGATGGGAGGCAACCCATCATTTTAGGTAATTTTTTGTTATTTGTTTTAATTTTATTGTTTATTTTGGTTTAATTATATGTGAATAATTTTTAAATTGTTAAAACTAAAAATATTTTTTGAGTTGTTAGAAGTTCACAAAGAATCAATGCGTATACACTTTAATGATGAATATGATGAATGCACCTGCATTTCTCCATTACTACTTACACATTCTCAAGAAATAGGTAATCTTTCTTCTCTTTTCTCTTTATCTTTAATTTACAGTTGTTACATTGAGGACAATGTAAGTTCTTGGTTGGGGGTGGTGAAAAGTTACCATGCTTAATTAGAAAAGAAAAAAAAAGATTTAACAATAAAAAAAAAATTGAAAAAAAAAATTATTATTTTTTGTTCTTTTTTATGTTCACATCTTCATTTTTTTGTGTTTCTTTTGTTTGATTTAGTAATTTTTTAAATTTAAAAAAAATAAAAAAAATATATTTTCTCACAAAAATTTATCATTTCTTTAAATCAAATTTAAGTAAATAGTTAAGTCTTTTGTACAGTTAGATTAATTTTTGAAAACATGTCATGAAATATTTTGTAATTGTTTTTTATAATTAGTTAGTTTTTGTCATAACTAGTATTTCTTGATAAGATGTAGAAATTATATTAAACCCAAAATCGGTGTATATGAATTTGTTTTAGTGGAGACTACCTTTGTGAGATATAATTTGAGCCTAATTTCCCTTATTCAGAGTGAAATATATATTTTTTCTACTCCAAACACATTTCTTATTTCTTCAAATTCTTAGATGATCTCTATAGGCATTAATATTGAATGTATGAATTTTTTCTCATCTTAATAGAGTGTCGTATATTTTTTATTATTATTTTTGCTTAGATTAAATGATTTGAGTAGAAATTGATAGTATATGCTTTTATCTCATTCGTGCATGACTGTTACAAAAAAAAAGAGACATATCTGGGGTTATCTAAACCAAGATCAAACAGAAAAGCCACAAAATTAACCACTCACCAAAATCCTTAAAAAAATGTACAATCTGTACATGGGTTGACTCTCTAAAAAATGATATATATTGAAAAATATCTTCAGAAAAATATAGAGAGAAAGAATATATAGTATAATCTACATACTATAACCCACATTGCCTACAAAGTTGTGAGTAAAGGCTAATTACAAAAGAAAGATATATGAAGTAATTCCCTAAAAAGTCATTGCACTTTCTTCATTTGTAAAAGGCATATATCTTGAAATTTTTTCTTAATGAGTTTGATTTATGCATGAAAATAATTTTTATATATGATGTCTTTATAATTTATACATTTGATTCCTTCCATGAGATCAACGTCAAAATAACACTTTGAGCCTTTCTTCTTTATACATATGCGAACATATTAGTTCATTTCTATACATCAACTCTTTCGCATATAAATTAGTATGAGTGTTTGAACCCATAGGATTCAGTGTTTTGAGAGTATTGACTTGTGAGGAATAGAGTCGAAGCGAATTCGGATTTATGACACTGAAATTGGGTGAAATTAAATTGATACATTTTTGATATGAAATATGAAAATGATTTTCGACTAATTATTATAATAAATCATGATTGTTTAAAAAGATTAAAATAACTTATGCTTGAGATTTTAATTATAATCTTAAAGGAGATTAAAAAGTATGAGATATTTTTGTGATATGTTGTTTTCTTTTATTCTTAAATTAATTTTTGATTGTGTTGTGATTGTTTTTATAGTTTCTTTTTATTTAGTTCAATGTTTGTGGGTATCATTACTGAAAACCCTCACGAGACTCAAACTCGTCCACTAGGGCAACCTAGGGGTTTAATGGCTTGTTGCATAGGCTAAATGCAACCGTTTCAATCCACGAAAGTGATTTAGGATAGTTTAATTTTTAGTTTTTATCGCTTCTCTTGCTAAGGGACTAGCAAGAAGCTGGTTGGGGGTTGTGATGAGTGCTTAAAAAGCACTAAAATAACCATGATTTTATGTACATTAATTGATTAAAAATACATATATTTATATGTTTTATCATATATTTATATAAATTTGTCTTTTTCGGAATCACGGGTATTTTTATTGTTTTTCAGGTATTTTGGCTTAAAAACGCAATTTAAAGACTCAAAGAGAAATACTTGAAGCAATACATCACAAATATATTAATAAATAAGTGGGAAAAGGTCAACAAACATGGAAAAATTGGACAAAATGGGTTGAAAAGGTCAAAAATGTCAAAAAGACGGAAATCGCGCCCCGTTGCCCATCCGCGCGCGCAGCCCAGCGCCCCAGCGCCCCATGCCCCAGCGCGCCAGACTGCCCATCCGCACGCGCCTTGTTCACGCAGCGGCGCAAGGCAGCTTGACCCCGCGCGCCCAACGCCTTTTCGCCCCATTTTTCACGTGAAGCCGCCCTTGTGACATCATGCTGACGTCATTAATGACATCAGCAATTCCAATACGCGTTTTTACATTTTTTAATATTTTTTTACTCATTTTTTCTCTCCATCCTCACCTATAAATACCCCCCTTCCCTTCACTTCAAATAACACCTCAAAACACATTCTTTTCTCTCTTTCTTTCTCTCTTTTCTTAGATTTTTAGTTTTTTCTTAGTTTTTAGTTGTTCTTAGGTAATTTCTCTTAGTTTTAGAGTTCTTCCCTTTTTGGGAAGAACTAGTTATGTTTATGTAATTTCTTAGCTTTTCGATTCAATAAATGGGAGTGCAAATTCCGCTTGGAGGTTTTCCAGCAACGGGAATAGCATCAAAGTTCTGTAAGGATTTTATTTTCTTTACAGTTATTTTTTATGCTTTATTATTACATGTTATATTTAATTTGTCTGTGATTAAATTTAACTCTGCTGGCTGTTAGTAAACATGATGTAATAATAACGTTGTTATGCTTGCGAAATATTAAATAGGTGAAAATCTCTAAAATGAATTGATTTTGTTTTTATTCAAGATTTTATATTAAGAATGTTAGAGAGAAATATATTATTTTTCATTACAAACTTAAACCTGAAAATTAGATTTTAAGGTTTAGTTATCCTATCGATTTAGAGTAGTGGTCTTTTATTTGATGGTTCAATGGTCGGGTAGGTAGAGTGAAGCTCTATTTCAAAAGTTTTTATAAGAATTATTATCTGAAAATGTATTGACAACATGTTTTCAGTAGTGGTTTTAAAACTTGAAAGTTAGTACTCGGATAACTAAATTCTTAGGTTTAATTTGGACACCTTGAATAAAGTTTAAACTGTCTAACCCCACCAAAGGTGGCATTTAAATGGTTCATTTTCAATCTCTTAGAAAAAGGAATTAATTTAATTAACCAAATTAGTTATCAACCCCACTCATATGTGTTAATTGATTTGTTTAGTTAACAAAGAATATCTAACCCCACCAAAGGTGGTATTCATACAAAAAAGGGAGAATCAATAAATATCAATTCATATATTTAATAACCTAAATAATATGAGCAAGCATAATTAAATTAGTTATTATATCCATAAATACTCCACCATTATAAATGATAAAATTTGCATAAATGTTTATTGAATCTATGTTTATTTTTTCTGTAAGTAGATTAAAAACAAAAAACCCCAAAATATCGTGACAGGATGTTTAGGATTTAATTTCGTTTTTAAAAGTTTGATTAATAAATTAAAAACCACATACATTCCTTCCTTAGATCGACCTTGGGAGTATACTTATCATTTTCTACGAAATGATTCGTGCACTTGCGAGAGTTTTATAAATTCATAAAACTAAATGAACGGGCAGGATCGGCGACGTCGGTTCTGCCCCTATCACATATTCTCAAGAAATAGGTAATTTTTCTTCTCTTTTCTCTTTATCTTTAATTTACAGTTGTTACATTGAGGACAATGTAAGTTCTAGGTTAGGGGTGGTGAAAAGTTACCATGCTTAAAAAAAAATTTAACAATAAAAAAAATAAATAAATAATAATAATAATAATATTTTTTTTATGTTCACATTTTCAATTTTTGTGTTTGTTTTTATTTTCTTTATGTGATTTAGTAATTTTCTTTGTGTGATTTAGTAATTTTTAGAATTTAAAAAAAAAAGTTCTCCCAAAAATTTATCATTTCTTTAAATCAAATTTAAGTAAATAGTTAAGTCTTTTGTACTCTTAGATTAATTTTTGAAAACATATCATGAAATATTTTGTAATTTTTTTTGATAATTAGTTAGTTTTTGTCATAACTAATATTTCTTGATAAGATGTAGAAATTATATTAAACCCAAAATCCGTTTTTATGAATTTTTTTTAGTGGAGACTACATTTGTGCGATATAATTTGAGCCTAATTTTCCTTATTCAGAGTGAAATATATATTTTTTCTACTCCAAACACATTTCTTATTTCTTCAAATTCTTAGATGATCTCTATAGACATTAATATTGAATGTATGAATTTTTTCTCATCTTAATAGAGTGTCCTATATTTTTTATTATTATTTTTGCTTAGATTAAATTATTTGAGTATAAATTGATAGTATATGCTTTTATCTCATTCGTGCATGACTGTTAAAAAAAAATACATATCTGGGGTTACCTAAACCAAGATCAAACAGAAAAGCCACAAAATTAACCACTCACCAAAATCCTTAAAAAATAATGTACAATATGTACATGGGTTTTCCCTTTTTGGGAAGAACTAGTTATGTTTTTGTAATTTCTTAGCTTTTCGATTCAATAAATGGGAGTGCAAATTCCGTTTGGAGGTTTTCCAGCAACGGGAATAGCATCGAAGTTCTGTAAGGATTTTATTTTCTTTACAGTTATTTTTTATGCTTTATTCTTACATGTTATATTTAATTTATCTGTGATTAAATTTAACTCTGCTGGCTGTTTATAAACATGATGTAATAATAACGTTGTTTTGCTTGCGAAATATTAAATAGGTAAAAATCTCTAAAATGAATTGATTTTATTTTTTATTCAAGATTTTATATTAAGAATGTTAGAGAGAAATATATTATTTTTCATTACAAACTTAAACTTGAAAATTAGATTTTAAGGTTTAGTTATCCGGTCTGATTTAGAGTAGTGCTCTTTTATTTGATGGTACAATCGCCCGGTAGTTAGAGTGAAGCTCTATTTCAAAAGTTTTTATAAGAATTATTATCTGAAAATGTATTGACAACATGTTTTCGGTAGTGGTTTTAAAACTTGAAAGTTAGTACTCGGATAACTAAATTCTTAGGTCTAATTTGGACACCTTGAATAAAGTTTAAACTGTCTAACCCCACCAAAGGTGGCATTTAAATGGTTCATTTTCAATCTCTTAGAAAAAGGAATTAATTTAATTAACCAAATTAGTTATCAACCCCACCCATAGGTGTTAATTGATTTGTTTAGTTAACAAAGAATATCTAACCCCACCAAAGGTGGTATTCATACAAAAAAGGGAGAATCAATAAATATCAATTCATATCTTTAATAACCTAAATAATATGAGCAAGCATAATTAACATAGTTATTATATCCATAAATACTCCACCATTATAAATGATAAAATTTGCATAAATGTTTATTGAATCTATGTTTATTTTTTCTGTAAGTAGATTAAAAACACAAAACCCCAAAATATCGTGACAGGATGTTTAGGATTTAATTTCGTTTTTAAAAGTTTGAATAATAAATTAAAAACCACATACATTCCTTCCTTAGATCGACCTTGGGAGTATACTTATCATTTTCTACGAAATGATTCGTGCACTTGCAAGAGTTTTATAAATAGATAAAACCAAATGAACGGGCAGGATCGGCGACGTTGGTTATGCCCCTATCACCTGTAACGAATGAATATTATTATAAATCAAATAAAAGCTTGTTTCGATTCCTAAAAACACAACAAAACATTAGTTCAGTTCTCCGCATTTTTCTAAACCAAATTACATCGTTTACACTGCTAACTCACGTCTTAAAATTTGGTTGCACCTTATTGTTTTGTTTTCGGTTCTTTCCATCTAGGGTTCTAATTTGATAATTTTAACCACGTTTTGAGCAATTCAGTCGTTCTTATTTCTTTGAGAGCCTAGGTTGTTCGTCTAAAGTATCCGCATAATTTGGTTTTAGAACGTTTGTTGCTGAAAATTAATTATCAATCTTCCTTATCTGTATTTGAAATTTAGATTTCAAAAAAATCGTTATTTGATTGATTTCGGCATTCTTGAGTGATAAATCACAAGACAATGAACGAAATTTTTTCACTCAAGTTTTGCGTTTTCTTTCCATTTTGTTGTTATTTTTTTTATCTTTGCATTTTATTTCGTAGTTTTCTTTAAATCATTCGTATCTTTTTCTTATTCTTTATGATTTTTGTATTCAATCTATCTTTGTTCTTAAAAAAAAGCTACTATAGTTCATATTTAAAAAAAATTTATTAATGGCGGTTGCAACTTAAAACTGTTATAACTTTTAATTCCTGTATCGAATGACTATTATAATAAATCAAATCAAACCTTGTTTCGATTCCTAAAAACACAATAAAACATTAGTTCAGTTCTCCGCGTTTTTCTAAACCAAATTACATCGTTTACACTGCTAACTCACGTCTTAAAATTTGGTTGCACCTTATTGTTTTGTTTTTGGTTCTTTCCATCTAGGGTTCTAATTTGATAATTTTAACCACGTTTTGAGCAATTCAGTCGTTCTTATTTCTTTGAGAGCCTAGGTTGTTCGTCTAAAGTATCCGTGTAATTTTGTATTAGAGCGTTGCTTGCTGAAAATTACTTATATATCTTCCTTATCTGTATTTAAATTTTAGATTTTAAAAAAATCGTTATTTCATTGATTTCAACATTCTTGAGTCATAAATCACAAGAAAATGAACGAAATTTGGTCACTCAAGTTATGCGTTTTCTTTCCATTTTGTTGTTATTTTTTTTATCTTTGCATTTTATTTCGTAGTTTTCTTTAAATCATTCGTATCTTTTTCTTATTCTTTATGATTTTTGTATTCAATCTATCTTTGTTCTTAAAAAAAAGCTACTATAGTTCATATTTAAAAAAAAATATTAATGGGGGTTGCAACTTAAAACTGTTATAACTTTTAATTCTTGTATCGAATGACTATTATAATAAATCAAATCAAACCTTGTTTCGATTCCTAAAAACACAACAAAACATTAGTTCAGTTCTCCGCGTTTTTCTAAACCAAATTACATCGTTTACACTGCTAACTCACATCTTAAAATTTGGTTGCACCTTATTGTTTTGTTTTCGGTTCTTTCCATCTAGGGTTCTAATTTGATAATTTTAACCACGTTTTGAGCAATTCAATCGTTCTTATTTCTTTGAGAGCCTAGGTTGTTCGTCTAAAGTATCCGCATAATTTGGTATTAGAGCGTTGGCTGTTGAAAATTACTTATCAATCTTCCTTATCTGTATTTGAAATTTAGATTTCAAAAAAATCGTTATTTGATTGATTTCAGCATTCTTGAGTCATAAATCACAAGACAATGAACGAAATTTTTTCACTCAAGTTTTGCGTTTTCTTTCCATTTTGTTGTTATTTTTTTATCTTTGCATTTTATTTCGTAGTTTTCTTTAAATCATTCGTATCTTTTTCTTATTCTTTATGATTTTTGTATTCAATCTATCTTTGTTCTTAAAAAAAAGCTACTATAGTTCATATTTAAAAAAAAATTTATTAATGGCGGTTGCAACTGAAAACTGTTATAACTTTTAATTCTTGTATCGAATGACTATTATAATATATCAAATCCAACCTTGTTTCGATTCCTAAAAACACAACAAAACATTAGCTCATTCTCCGCGTTTTTGTAAACCAAATTACATCGTTTACACTGCTAACTCACATCTTAAAATTTGGTTGCAACCTATTGTTTTGTTTTCGGTTCTTTCCATCTAGGGTTCTAATTTGATACTTTTAACCATGTTTTGAGCAATTCAATCGTTCTTATTTCTTTGAGATCCTAGGTTGTTCGTCTAAAGTATCCGCATAATTTGGTATTAGAGCGTTGGCTGTTGAAAATTACTTATCAATCTTCCTTATCTGTATTTGAAATTTAGATTTCAAAAAAATTGCTATTTGATTGATTTCAGCATTCTTGAGTCATAAATCACAAGACAATGAACGAAATTTTTTCACTCAAGTTTTGCGTTTTCTTTCCATTTTGTTGTTATTTTTTTATCTTTGCATTTTATTTCGTAGTTTTCTTTAAATTATTCATTTCTTTTTCTTATTCTTTATTTTTTTTGTATTTAATCTATCTTTGTTCTAAAAAAAGAGCTACAATAGTTCATATTTAAAAAGACGTTATTAATGGGGGTTGCAACTTAAAACTGTTATAACTTTTAATTCCTGTATCGAATGACTATTATAATAAATCAAATCAAAGCTCGTTTCGATTCCTAAAAACACAACAAAGCATTAGTTCAGTTCTCCCAGTTTTTCTAAACCAAATTACATCGTTTACACTGCTAACTCACGTCTTAAAATTTGGTTGCACCTTATTGTTTAGTTTTCGGTTCTTTCCATCTAAGATTCTAATTTGATAATTTTAACCACGTTTTGAGCAATTCAATCGTTCTTATTTCTTTGAGATCCTAGGTTGTTCGCCTAAAGTATCCGCATAATTTGGTATTAGAGCGTTGGCTGTTGAAAATTACTTATCAATCTTCCTTATCTGTATTTGAAATTTAGATTTCAAAAAAATCGTTATTTGATTGATTTCAGCATTCTTGAGTCATAAATCACAAGACAATGAACGAAATTTTTTCACTCAAGTTTTGCGTTTTCTTTCCATTTTGTTGTTATTTTTTTTATCTTTGCATTTTATTTCGTAGTTTTCTTTAAATCATTCGTATCTTTTTCTTATTCTTTATGATTTTTGTATTCAATCTATCTTTTTTCTAAAAAAAAGCTACTATAGTTCATATTTAAAAAAATTTATTAATGGCGGTTGCAAGTGAAAACTGTTATAACTTTTAATTCTTGTATCGAATGACTATTATAATAAATCAAATCAAACCTTGTTTCGATTCCTAAAAACACAACAAAACATTAGTTCAGTTCTCCGCGTTTTTCTAAACCAAATTACATCGTTTACACTGCTAACTCACATCTTAAAATTTGATTGCACCTTATTGTTTTGTTTTCGGTTCTTTCCATATAGGGTTCTAATTTGATAATTTTAACCACGTTTTGAGCAATTCAATCGTTCTTATTTCTTTGAGATCCTAGGTTGTTCGTCTAAAGTATCCGCATAATTTGGTATTAGAGCGTTGGCTGTTGAAAATTACTTATCAATCTTCCTTATCTGTATTTGAAATTTAGATTTCAAAAAAATCGTTATTTGATTGATTTCAGCATTCTTGAGTCATAAATCACAAGACAATGAACGAAATTTT
The DNA here is from genome assembly GCA_030763125.1 of Hippophae gyantsensis. Taxonomy (NCBI): domain Eukaryota; kingdom Viridiplantae; phylum Streptophyta; class Magnoliopsida; order Rosales; family Elaeagnaceae; genus Hippophae; species Hippophae gyantsensis. The sequence continues at coordinate 34,782,071 of CM061037.1, read as the reverse complement.
TTCACTCAAGTTTTGCGTTTTGTTTCCATTTTGTTGTTATTTTTTTATCTTTGCATTTTATTTCGTAGTTTTCTTTAAATCATTCGTATCTTTTTCTTATTCTTTATGATTTTTGTATTCAATCTATCTTTTTTCTAAAAAAAAAGCTACATTAGTTCATATTTTAAAAAAATTTATTAATGGCGGTTGCAAGGGAAAACTGTTATAACTTCTAATTCTTGTATCGAATGACTATTATAATAAATCAAATCTAACCTTGTTTCGATTCCTAAAAACACAACAAAACATTAGTTCAGTTCTCCGCGTTTTTCTAAACCAAATTACATCGTTTACACTGCTAACTCACATCTTAAAATTTGATTGCACCTTATTGTTTTGTTTTTGGTTCTTTCCATCTAGGGTTCTAATTTGATAATTTTAACCACGTTTTGAGCAATTCAATCGTTCTTATTTCTTTGAGAGCCTAGGTTGTTCGTCTAAAGTTTCCGCATAATTTGGTATTAGAGCGTTGGCTGTTGAAAATTACTTATCAATCTTCCTTATCTGTATTTGAAATTTAGATTTCAAAAAAATCGTTATTTGATTGATTTCAGCATTCTTGAGTCATAAATCACAAGACAATGAACGAAATTTTTTCAATCAAGTTTTGCGTTTTCTTTCCATTTTGTTGTTATTTTTTTTATCTTTGCATTTTATTTCATAGTTTTCATTAAATCATTCGTATCTTTTTCTTATTCTTTATGATTTTTGTATTCAATCTATCTATTTTGTAAAAAAAAGCTACTATAGTTCATATTTAAAAAAAATTTATTAATGGCGGTTGCAAGTGAAAACTGTTATAACTTTTAATTCTTGTATCGAATGACTATTATAATAAATCAAATCTAACCTTGTTTCGATTCCTAAAAACACAACAAAACATTAGTTCAGTTCTCCGCGTTTTTCTAAACCAAATTACATCGTTTACACTGCTAACTCACATCTTAAAATTTGATTGCACCTTATTGTTTTGTTTTCGGTTCTTTCCATATAGGGTTCTAATTTGATAATTTTAACCACGTTTTGAGCAATTCAATCGTTCTTATTTCTTTGAGAGCCTAGGTTGTTCGTCTAAAGTTTCCTCATAATTTGGTATTAGAGCGTTGGCTGTTGAAAATTACTTATCAATCTTCCTTATCTGTATTTGAAATTTAGATTTCAAAAAAATCGTTATTTGATTGATTTCAGCATTCTTGAGTCATAAATCACAAGACAATGAACGAAATTTTTTCACTCAAGTTTTGCGTTTTCTTTCCATTTTGTTGTTATTTTTTTATCTTTGCATTTTATTTCGTAGTTTTCTTTAAATCATTCGTATCTTTTTCTTATTCTTTATGATTTTTGTATTCAATCTATCTTTTTTCTAAAAAAAAAGCTACATTAGTTCATATTTAAAAAAAATTTATTAATGGCGGTTGCAAGTGAAAACTTTTATAACTTCTAATTCTTGTATCGAATGACTATTATAATAAATCAAATCTAACCTTGTTTCGATTCCTAAAAACACAACAAAACATTAGTTCAGTTCTCCGCGTTTTTCTAAACCAAATTACATCGTTTACAATGCTAACTCACATCTTAAAATTTGGTTGCACCTTATTGTTTTGTTTTCGGTTCTTTCCATCTAGGGTTCTAATTTGATAATTTTAACCACGTTTTGAGCAATTCAATCGTTCTTATTTCTTTGAGATCCTAGGTTGTTCGTCTAAAGTATCCGCATAATTTGGTATTAGAGCGTTGGCTGTTGAAAATTACTTATCAATCTTCCTTATCTGTATTTGAAATTTAGATTTCAAAAAAATCGTTATTTGATTGATTTCAGCATTCTTGAGTCATAAATCACAAGACAATGAACGAAATGTTTTCACTCAAGTTTTGCGTTTTCTTTCCATTTTGTTGTTATTTTTTTTATCTTTGCATTTTATTTCGTAGTTTTCATTAAATCATTCATATCTTTTTCTTATTCTTTATGATTTTTGTATTCAATCTATCTTTTTTCTAAAAAAAAGCTACTATAGTTCATATTTAAAAAAAATTTATTAATGGCGGTTGCAAGTGAAAACTGTTATAACTTCTAATTCTTGTATCGAATGACTATTATAATAAATCAAATCTAACCTTGTTTCGATTCCTAAAAACACAACAAAACATTAGTTCAGTTCTCCGCGTTTTTCTAAACCAAATTACATCGTTTACACTGCTAACTCACATCTTAAAATTTGGTTGCACCTTATTGTTTTGTTTTCGGTTCATTCCATCTAGGGTTCTAATTTGATAATTTTAACCACGTTTTGGGCATTTCAATCGTTCTTATTTCTTTGAGAGCCTAGGTTGTTCGTCTAAAGTTTCCGCATAATTTGGTATTAGAGCGTTGGCTGTTGAAAATTACTTATCAATCTTCCTTATCTGTATTTGAAATTTAGATTTCAAAAAAATCGTTATTTGATTGATTTCAGCATTCTTGAGTCATAAATCACAAGACAATGAACGAAATTTTTTCACTCAAGTTTTGCGTTTTGTTTCCATTTTGTTGTTATTTTTTTTATCTTTGCATTTTATTTCGTAGTTTTCTTTAAATCATTCGTATCTTTTTCTTATTCTTTATGATTTTTGTATTCAATCTATCTTTTTTCTAAAAAAAAAGCTACATTAGTTCATATTTAAAAAAAATTTATTAATGGCGGTTGCAAGTGAAAACTGTTATAACTTCTAATTCTTGTATCGAATGACTATTATAATAAATCAAATCTAACCTTGTTTCGATTCCTAAAAACACAACAAAACATTAGTTCAGTTCTCCGTGTTTTTCTAAACCAAATTACATCGTTTACACTGCTAACTCACATCTTAAAATTTGATTGCACCTTATTGTTTTGTTTTCGGTTCTTTCCATATAGGGTTCTAATTTGATAATTTTAACCACGTTTTGAGCAATTCAATCGTTCTTATTTCTTTGAGATCCTAGGTTGTTCGTCTAAAGTTTCCGCATAATTTGGTATTAGAGCGTTGGCTGTTGAAAATTACTTATCAATCTTCCTTATCTGTATTTGAAATTTAGATTTCAAAAAAATCGTTATTTGATTGATTTCAGCATTCTTGAGTCATAAATCACAAGACAATGAACGAAATTTTTTCACTCAAGTTTTGCGTTTTGTTTCCATTTTGTTGTTATTTTTTTTATCTTTGCATTTTATTTCGTAGTTTTCTTTAAATCATTCGTATCTTTTTCTTATTCTTTATGATTTTTGTATTCAATCTATCTTTGTTCTTAAAAAAAATTTATTAATGGCGGTTGCAAGTGAAAACTTTTATAACTTCTAATTCTTGTACGAATGACTATTATAATAAATCAAATCTAACCTTGTTTCGATTCCTAAAAACACAACAAAACATTAGTTCAGTTCTCCGGGTTTTTCTAAACCAAATTACATCGTTTACAATGCTAACTCACATCTTAAAATTTGATTGCACCTTATTGTTTTGTTTTCGGTTCTTTCCATATAGGGTTCTAATTTGATAATTTTAACCACGTTTTGAGCAATTCAATCGTTCTTATTTCTTTGAGATCCTAGGTTGTTCGTCTAAAGTTTCCGCATAATTTGGTATTAGAGCGTTGGCTGTTGAAAATTACTTATCAATCTTCCTTATCTGTATTTGAAATTTAGATTTCAAAAAAATCGTTATTTGATTGATTTCAGCATTCTTGAGTCATAAATCACAAGACAATGAACGAAATTTTTTCACTCAAGTTTTGCGTTTTCTTTCCATTTTGTTGTTATTTTTTTTATCTTTGCATTTTATTTCGTAGTTTTCTTTAAATCATTCGTATCTTTTTCTTATTCTTTATGATTTTTGTATTCAATCTATCTATTTTGTAAAAAAAAGCTACTATAGTTCATATTTAAAAAAAATTTATTAATGGCGGTTGCAAGTGAAAACTGTTATAACTTTTAATTCTTGTATCGAATGACTATTATAATAAATCAAATCAAACCTTGTTTCGATTCCTCAAAACAAAACAAAACATTAGTATAGTTCTCCGCGTTTTTCTAAACCAAATTACATCGTTTACAATGCTAACTCACATCTTAAAATTTGATTGCACCTTATTGTTTTGTTTTCGGTTCTTTCCATATAGGGTTCTAATTTGATAATTTTAACCACGTTTTGAGCAATTCAATCGTTCTTATTTCTTTGAGAGCCTAGGTTGTTCGTCTAAAGTATCCGCATAATTTGGTATTAGAGCGTTGGCTGTTGAAAATTACTTATCAATCTTCCTTATCTGTATTTGAAATTTAGATTTCAAAAAAATCGTTATTTGATTGATTTCAGCATTCTTGAGTCATAAATCACAAGACAATGAACGAAATTTTTTCACTCAAGTTTTGCGTTTTCTTTCCATTTTGTTGTTATTTTTTTATCTTTGCATTTTATTTCGTAGTTTTCATTAAATCATTCGTATCTTTTTCTTATTCTTTATGATTTTTGTATTCAATCTATCTTTTTTCTAAAAAAAAGCTACTATAGTTCATATTTAAAAAAAATTTATTAATGGCGGTTGCAAGTGAAAACTGTTATAACTTTTAATTCTTGTATCGAATGACTATTATAATAAATCAAATCAAACCTTGTTTCGATTCCTAAAAACACAACAAAACATTAGTTCAGTTCTCTGCGTTTTTCTAAACCAAATTACATCGTTTACACTGCTAACTCACGTCTTAAAATTTGGTTGCACCTTATTGTTTTGTTTTTGGTTCTTTCCATCTAGGGTTCTAATTTGATAATTTTAACCACGTTTTGAGCAATTCAATCGTTCTTATTTCTTTGAGAGCCTAGGTTGTTCGTCTAAAGTATCCGCATAATTTGGTATTAGAACGTTTGTTGTTGAAAATAAATTATCAATCTTCCTTATCTGTATTTGAAATTTAGATTTCAAAAAAATCGTTATTTGATTGATTTCAGCATTCTTGAGTGATAAATCACAAGACAATGAACGAAATTTTTTCACTCAAGTTTTGCGTTTTCTTTCCATATTGTTGTTATTTTTTTTATCTTTGCATTTTATATCGTAGTTTTCTTTAAATCATTCGTATCTTTTTCTTATTCTTTATGATTTTTGTATTCAATCTATCTTTGTTCTTAAAAAAAAGCTACTATAGTTCATATTTAAAAACAATTTATTAATGGCGGTTGCAAGTGAAAACTGTTATAACTTTTAATTCTTGTATCGAATGACTATTATAATAAATCAAATCAAACCTTGTTTCGATTCCTAAAAACACAACAAAACATTAGTTCAGTTCTCCGCGTTTTTCTAAACCAAATTACATCGTTTACACTGCTAACTCACATCTTAAAATTTGGTTGCACCTTATTGTTTTGTTTTCGGTTCTTTCCATCTAGGGTTCTAATTTGATAATTTTAACCACGTTTTGAGCAATTCAATCGTTCTTATTTCTTTGAGAGCCTAGGTTGTTCGTCTAAAGTATCCGCATAATTTGGTATTAGAGCGTTGGTTATTGAAAATTACTTATCAATCTTCCTTATCTGTATTTGAAATTTAGATTTCAAAAAAATCGTTATTTGATTGATTTCAGCATTCTTGAGTCATAAATCACAAGACAATGAACGAAATTTTTTCACTCAAGTTTTGCGTTTTCTTTCCATTTTGTTGTTATTTTTTTATCTTTGCATTTTATTTTGTAGTTTTCTTTAAATCATTCGTATCTTTTTCTTATTCTTTATGATTTTTGTATTCAATCTATCTTTTTTCTAAAAAAAAAGCTACATTAGTTCATATTTAAAAAAAAGTTATTAATGGCGGTTGCAACTTAAAACTGTTATAACTTTTAATTCCTGTATCGAATGACTATTATAATAAATCAAATCAAACCTTGTTTCGATTCCTAAAAACACAACAAAACATTAGTTCAGTTCTCCGTGTTTTTCTAAACCAAATTACATCGTTTACACTGCTAACTCACGTCTTAAAATTTGGTTGCACCTTATTGTTTTGTTTTTGGTTCTTTCCATCTAGGGTTCTAATTTTATAATTTTAGCCACGTTTTGAGCATTTTAGTCGGTCTTATTTCTTTGAGGGCCTAGGTTGTTCGTCTAAAGTATCCGCATAATTTGGTATTAGAGGGTTGGCTGTTGAAAATTACCTATCAATCTTCCTTATATGTATTTGAAATTTAGATTTCAAAAAAATTGTTATTTGATTGATTTCAATATTCTTGAGTGATAAATCACAACACAATGAACGAAATTTTTTTACTCAAGTTTTGCGTTTTCTTTCCATTTTGTTGTTACTTTTTTTATCTTTGCATTTTATTTCGTAGTTTTCTTCAAATCATTCGTATCTTTTTCTTATTCTTTATGATTTTTGTATTCAATCTATCTTTGTTCTTAAAAAAAATCTACTATAGTTCATATTTAAAAAAAACAAAGCTATTAATGGGGGTTGCAACTTAAAACTGTTTTAACTTTTAATTCCTGTATGGAATGACTATTATAATAAATCAAATCAAACCTTGTTTCGATTCCTAAAAACACAACAAAACATTAGTTCAGTTCTCCGCGTTTTTCTAAACCAAATTACATCGTTTACACTGCTAACTCACGTCTTAAAATTTGGTTGCACCTTATTGTTTTGTTTTTGGTTCTTTCCATCTAGGGTTCTAATTTTATAATTTTAACCACGTTTTGAGCATTTCAGTCGTTCTTATTTCTTTGAGAGCCTAGGTTGTTCGTCTAAAGTATCCGCATAATTTGGTATTAGAGGGTTGGCTGTTGAAAATTACTTATCAATCTTCCTTATTTGTATTTGAAATTTAGATTTCAAAAAAATCGTTATTTGATTGATTTCAGTATTCTTGAGTGATATATCACAAGACAATGAACGAAATTTTTTCACTCAAGTTTTGCGTTTTCTTTCCATTTTGTTGTTATTTTTTTATCTTTGCATTTTATTTCGTAGTTTTCTTTAAATCATTCGTATCTTTTTCTTATTCTTTATGATTTTTGTATTCAATCTATCTTTGTTCTTAAAAAAAGAGCTACTAGTGTTCATATTTAAAAAAAAAATTATTAATGGCGGTTGCAAGTGAAAACTGTTATAACTTTTAATTCCTGTATCGAATGACTATTATAATAAATCAAATCAAACCTTGTTTCGATTCCTAAAAACAAAACAAAACATTAGTACAGTTCTCCGCGTTTTTCTAAACCAAATTACATCGTTTACACTGCTAACTCACGTCTTAAAATTTGGTTGCACCTTATTGTTTTGTTTTCGGTTCTTTCCATCTAGGGTTCTAATTTGATAATTTTAACCACGTTTTGAGCAATTCAGTCGTTCTTATTTCTTTGAGAGCCTAGGTTGTTCGTCTAAAGTATCCGCATAATTTGGTATTAGAGGGTTGGCTGTTGAAAATTACTTATCAATCTTCCTTATCTGTATTTGAAATTTAGATTTCAAAAAAATCGTTATTTGATTGATTTCAGTATTCTTGAGTGATATATCACAAGACAATGAACGAAATTTTTTCACTCAAGTTTTGCGTTTTCTTTCCATTTTGTTGTTATTTTTTTATCTTTGCATTTTATTTCGTAGTTTTCTTTAAATCATTCGTATCTTTTTCTTATTCTTTATGATTTTTGTATTCAATCTATATTAGTTCTTAAAAAAGAGCTACTAGTGTTCATATTTAAAAAAACAAAGTTATTAATGGGGGTTGCAACTTAAAACTGTTATAACTTTTAATTCCTGTATCGAATGACTATTATAATAAATCAAATCAAACCTTGTTTCGATTCCTAAAAACACAACAAAACATTAGTTCAGTTCTTCGTGTTTTTCTAAACCAAATTACATCGTTTACACTGCTAACTCACATCTTAAAATTTGGTTGCACCTTATTGTTTTGTTTTTGGTTCTTTCCATCTAGGGTTCTAATTTTATAATTTTAACCACGTTTTGAGCAATTCAGTCGTTCTTATTTCTTTGAGAGCCTAGGTTGTTCGTCTAAAGATTCCGCATAATTTGGTATTAGAGCGTAGGCTGTTGAAAATTACTTATCAATCTTCCTTATTTGCATTTGACATTTAGATTTCAAAAAATCGCTATTTGATTGATTTCAGCATTCTTGAGTGATAAATCACAAGACAATGAACGAAATTTTTTCACTCAAGTTTTGCGTTTTCTTTCCATATTGTTGTTATTTTTTTTATCTTTGCATTTTATATCGTATTTTTCTTTATATCATTCGTATCTTTTTCTTATTCTTTATGAATTTTGTATTCAATCTATTTTAGTTCTTAAAAAAAGAGCTACTCGTGTTCATATTTAAAAAAAACAAAGTTATTAATGGGGGTTGCAACTTAAAACTGTTATAACTTTTAATTCCTGTATCGAATGACTATTATAATAAATCAAATCAAACCTTGTTTCGATTCCTAAAAACACAACAAAACATTAGTTCAGTTCTCCGCGTTTTTCTAAACCAAATTACATCGTTTACACTGCTAACTCACGTCTTAAAATTTGGTTGCACCTTATTGTTTTGTTTTCGGTTCTTTCCATCTAGGGTTCTAATTTGATAATTTTAACCACGTTTTGAGCAATTCAGTCGTTCTTATTTCTTTGAGAGCCTAGGTTGTTCGTCTAAAGTATCAGCATAATTTGGTATTAGAGCGTTTGTTGCTGAAAGTTAATTATCAATCTTCCTTATTTGTATTTGAAATTTAGATTTCACAACAATCGTTATTTGATTGATTTTGGCATTCTTGAGTGATAAATCACAAGACAATGAACGAAATTGTTTTACTCAAGTTTTGCATTTTCTTTCCATTTTGTTGTTATTTTTTTATCTTTGCATTTTATTTTATAGTTTTCTTTAAATCATTCGTATCTTTTTCTTATTCTTTATGATTTTTGTATTCAATCTATCTTCGATCTTAAAAAAAGAGCTACTATTGGTCATATTTAAAAAAAAAGTTATTAATGGCGGTTGCAACTTAAAATTGTTATAACTTTTAATTCATGTATCGAATGACTATTATAATGAATCAAATCAAAGCTTGTTTCGATTCCTAAAAACACAACAAAACATTAGTTCAGTTCTTCGCGTTTTTCTAAACCAAATTACATCGTTTACACTGCTAACTCACGTCTTAAAATTTGGTTGCACCTTATTGTTTTGTTTTCGGTTCTTTCCATCTAGGGTTCTAATTTGATAATTTTAACCACGTTTTGAGCAATTCAGTCGTTCTTATTTCTTTGAGAGCCTAGGTTGTTCGTCTAAAGTATCCGCATAATTTGGTATTAGAGGGTTGGATGTTGAAAATTACTTATCAATCTTCCTTATCTGTATTTGAAATTTAGATTTCAAAAAAATCGTTATTTGATTGATTTCAATATTCTTGAGTGATAAATCATAAGACAATGAACGAAATTTTTTTACTCAAGTTTTGCCTTTTCTTTCCATTTTGTTGTTATTTTTTTTATCTTTGCATTTTATTACGTAGTTTTCTTTAAATCATTCGTATCTTTTTCTTATTCTTTATGATTTTTGTATTCAATCTATATTAGTTCTTAAAAAAAGAGCTACTTGTGTTCACATTTAAAAAAAACAAAGTTATTAATAAGGGTTGCAACTTAAAACTGTTATAACTTTTAATTCCTGTATCGAATGACTATTATAATAAATCAAATCAAACCTTGTTCGATTCCTAAAAAAAACAAAACATTAGTACAGTTCTACGCGTTTTTCTAAACCAAATTACATCTTTTACACTGCTAACTCACGTCTTAAAATTTGGTTGCAACTTATTGTTTTGTTTTCGGTTCTTTCCATCTAGGGTTCTAATTTGATAATTTTAACCACGTTTTGAGCAATTCAGTCGTTCTTATTTCTTTGAGAGCCTAGGTTGTTCGTCTAAAGTATCCGCATAATTTGGTATTAGAGGGTTGGCTGTTGAAAATTACTTATCAATCTTCCTTATCTGTATTTGAAATTTAGATTTCAAAAAAATCGTTATTTGATTGATTTCAGTATTCTTGAGTGATAAATCACAACACAATGAACGAAATTTTTTTACTCAAGTTTTGCGTTTTCTTTCCATTTTGTTGTTATTTTTTTTATCTTTGCATTTTATTACGTAGTTTTCTTTAAATCATTCGTATCTTTTTCTTATTCTTTATGATTTTTGTATTCAATCTATATTAGTTCTTAAAAAAAGAGCTACTAGTGTTCATATTTAAAAAAACAAAGTTATTAATGGGGGTTGCAACTTAAAACTGTTATAACTTTTAATTCCTGTATCGAATGACTATTATAATAAATCAAATCAAACCTTGTTTCGATTCCTAAAAACACAACAAAACATTAGTTCAGTTCTCCGCGTTTTTCTAAACCAAATTACATCGTTTACACTGCTAACTCACGTCTTAAAATTTGGTTGCACCTTATTGTTTTGTTTTCGGTTCTTTCCATCTAGGGTTCTAATTTGATAATTTTAACCACGTTTTGAGCAATTCAGTCGTTCTTATTTCTTTGAGAGCCTAGGTTGTTCGTCTAAAGTATCCGCATAATTTGGTATTAGAGCGTTGGTTGTTGAAAATTACTTATCAATCTTCCTTATCTGTATTTGAAATTTAGATTTCAAAAAAATCGTTATTTGATTGATTTCAGTATTCTTGAGTGATAAATCACAAGACAATGAACGAAATTTTTTCACTCAAGTTTTGCGTTTTCTTTCCATTTTGTTGTTATTTTTTTATCTTTGCATTTTATTACGTAGTTTTCTTTAAATCATTCGTATCTTTTTCTTATTCTTTATGATTTTTGTATTCAATCTATATTAGTTCTTAAAAGAAGTGCTACTAGTGTTCATATTTAAAAAAACAAAGTTATTAATGGGGGTTGCAACTTAAAACTGTTATAACTTTTAATTCCTGTATCGAATGACTATTATAATAAATCAAATCAAACCTTGTTTCGATTCCTAAAAACAAAACAAAACATTAGTTCAGTTCTTCGCGTTTTTCTAAACCAAATTACATCGTTTACACTGCTAACTCACGTCTTAAAATTTGGTTGCACCTTATTGTTTTGTTTTCGGTTCTTTCCATCTAGGGTTCTAATTTGATAATTTTAACCACGTTTTGAGCAATTCAGTCGTTCTTATTTCTTTGAGAGCCTAGGTTGTTCGTCTAAAGTATCCGCATAATTTGGTATTAGAGGGTTGGCTGTTGAAAATTACTTATCAATCTTCCTTATCTGTATTTGAAATTTAGATTTCAAAAAAATCGTTATTTGATTGATTTCAGTATTCTTGAGTGATAAATCATAAGACAATGAACGAAATTTTTTTACTCAAGTTTTGCGATTTCTTTCCATTTTGTTGTTATTTTTTTAATCTTTGCATTTTATTACGTAGTTTTCTTTAAATCATTCGTATCTTTCTCTTATTCTTTATTATTTTTGTATTCAATCTATATTAGTTCTTAAAAAAGTGCTACGAGTGTTCATATTTAAAAAAACAAAGTTATTAATGGGGGTCGCAACTTAAAACTGTTATAACTTTTAATTCCTGTATCGAATGACTATTATAATAAATCAAATCAAACCTTGTTTCGATTCCTAAAAACACAACAAAACATTAGTTCAGTTCTCCGCGTTTTTCTAAACCAAATTACATCGTTTACACTACTAACTCACGTCTTAAAATTTGGTTGCACCTTATTGTTTTGTTTTTGGTTCTTTCCATCTAGGGTTCTAATTTGATAATTTTAACCACGTTTTGAGCAATTCAATCGTTCTTATTTCTTTGAGAGCCTAGGTTCTTCGTCTAAAGTATTCGCATAATTTGGTATCAGAGCGTTTGTTGCTGAAAATTACTTATCAATCTTCCTTTTCTGTATTTGAATTTTAGATTTCAAAAAAATCGTAATTTGATTGATTTCACCATTCTTGAGTCATAAATCACAAGACAATGAACGAAATTTTTTCACTCAAGTTTTGCGTTTTCTTTCCATTTTGTTGTTATTTTTTTTATCTTTGCATTTTATGACGTAGTTTTCTTTAAATCATTCGTATCTTTTTCTTATTCTTTATGATTTTTGTATTCAATCTATATTAGTTCTTAAAAAAGAGCTACTAGTGTTCATATTTAAAAAAAACAAAGTTATTAATGGGGGTTGCAACTTAAAACTGTTATAACTTTTAATTCCTGTATCGAATGACTATTATAATAAATCAAATCAAACCTTGTTTCGATTCCTAAAAACACCAGAAAACATTAGTTCAGTTCTCCGCGTTTTTCTAAACCAAATTACATCGTTTACACTGCTAACTCACGTCTTAAAATTTGGTTGCACCTTATTGTTTTGTTTTTTGTTCTTTCCATCTAGGGTTCTAATTTCATAATTTTAACCACGTTTTGAGCACTTCAGTCGTTCTTATTTCTTTGACAGCCTAGGTTGTTCGTCTAAAGTATCCGCATAATTTGGTATTAGAGCATTTGTTGCTGAAAATGACTTATCAATCTTCCTTATTTGTATTTGAAATTTAGCTTTCAAAAAAATCGCTATTTGATTGATATCAGCATTCTTGAGTGATATATCACAAGACAATGAACGAAATTTTTTCACTCAAGTTTTGCGTTTTCTTTCCATTTTGTTGTTATTTTTTTATCTTTGCATTTTATTACGTAGTTTTCTTTAAATCATTCGTATCTTTTTCTTATTCTTTATGATTTTTGTATTCAATCTATATTAGTTCTTAAAAAAAGAGCTACTTGTGTTCATATTTAAAAAAACAAAGTTATTAATGGGGGTCGCAACTTAAAACTGTTATAACTTTTAATTCCTGTATCGAATGACTATTTTAATAAATCAAATCAAACCTTGTTTCGATTCCTAAAAACACAACAAAACATTAGTTCAGTTCTCCGCGTTTTTCTAAACCAAATTACATCGTTTACACTGCTAACTCACGTCTTAAAATTTGGTTGCACCTTATTGTTTTGTTTTTGGTTCTTTCCATCTAGGGTTCTAATTTGATAATTTTAACCACGTTTTGAGCATTTCAGTCGTTCTTATTTCTTTGAGAGCCTAGGTTGTTCGTCTAAAGTATCCGCATAATTTGGTATTAGAGGGTTGGCTGTTGAAAATTACTTATCAATCTTCCTTATCTGTATTTGAAATTTAGATTTCAAAAAAATCGTTATTTGATTGATTTCAGTATTCTTGAGTGATAAATCACAAGACAATGAACGAAATTTTTTTACTCAAGTTTTGCGTTTTCTTTCCATTTTGTTGTTATTTTTTTTATCTTTGCATTTTATTACGTAGTTTTCTTTAAATCATTCGTATCTTTTTCTTATTCTTTATGATTTTTGTATTCAATCTATATTAGTTCTTAAAAAAAGAGCTACTAGTGTTCATATTTAAAAAAAACAAAGTTATTAATGGGGGTTGCAACTTAAAACTGTTATAACTTTTAATTCCTGTATCGAATGACTATTATAATAAATCAAATCAAACCTTGTTTCGATTCCTAAAAACAAAACAAAACATTAGTTCAGTTCTTCGCGTTTTTCTAAACCAAATTACATCGTTTACACTGCTAACTCACGTCTTAAAATTTGGTTGCACCTTATTGTTTTGTTTTCGGTTCTTTCCATCTAGGGTTCTAATTTGATAATTTTAACCACGTTTTGAGCAATTCAGTCGTTCTTATTTCTTTGAGAGCCTAGGTTGTTCGTCTAAAGTATCCGCATAATTTGGTATTAGAGGGTTGGCTGTTGAAAATTACTTATCAATCTTCCTTATCTGTATTTGAAATTTAGATTTCAAAAAAATCGTTATTTGATTGATTTCAGTATTCTTGAGTGATAAATCATAAGACAATGAACGAAATTTTTTTACTCAAGTTTTGCGATTTCTTTCCATTTTGTTGTTATTTTTTTAATCTTTGCATTTTATTACGTAGTTTTCTTTAAATCATTCGTATCTTTCTCTTATTCTTTATGATTTTTGTATTCAATCTATATTAGTTCTTAAAAAAAGAGATACTAGTGTTCATATTTAAAAAATATTTATTAATGGCGGTTGCAAGTGAAAACTGTTATAACTTTTAATTCTTATATCGAATGACTATTATAATAAATCAAATCTAACCTTGTTTCGATTCCTCAAAACACAACAAAACATTAGTTCATTTCTCCGCGTTTTTCTAAACCAAATTACATCGTTTACACTGCTAACTCACGTCTTAAAATTTGGTTGCACCTTATTGTTTAGTTTTCGGTTCTTTCCATCTAAGATTCTAATTTGATAATTTTAACCACGTTTTGAGCAATTCAATCGTTCTTATTTCTTTGAGATCCTAGGTTGTTCGCCTAAAGTATCCGCATAATTTGGTATTAGAGCGTTGGCTGTTGAAAATTACTTATCAATCTTCCTTATCTGTATTTGAAATTTAGATTTCAAAAAAATCGTTATTTGATTGATTTCAGTATTCTTGAGTGATAAATCATAAGACAATGAACGAAATTTTTTTACTCAAGTTTTGCGATTTCTTTCCATTTTGTTGTTATTTTTTTAATCTTTGCATTTTATTACGTAGTTTTCTTTAATTCATTCGTATCTTTCTCTTATTCTTTATGATTTTTGTATTCAATCTATATTAGTTCTTAAAAAAAGAGATACTAGTGTTCATATTTAAAAAAAACAAAGTTATTAATGGGGGTTGCAACTTAAAATTGTTATAACTTTTAATTCCTGTATCGAATGACCATTATAATAAATCAAATCAAACCTTGTTTCGATTCCTAAAAACAAAACAAAACATTAGTTCAGTTCTTCGCGTTTTTCTAAACCAAATTACATCGTTTACACTGCTAACTCACGTCTTAAAATTTGGTTGCACCTTATTGTTTTGTTTTCGGTTCTTTCCATCTAGGGTTCTAATTTGATAATTTTAACCACGTTTTGAGCAATTCAGTCGTTCTTATTTCTTTGAGAGCCTAGGTTGTTCGTCTAAAGTATCCGCATAATTTGGTATTAGAGCGTTTGTTGCTGAAAATGACTTATCAATCTTCCTTATTTGTATTTGAAATTTAGATTTCAAAAAAATCGCTATTTGATTGATTTCAGCATTCTTGAGTGATAAATCACAAGACAATGAACGAAATTTTTTCACTCAAGTTTTGCGTTTTCTTTCCATTTTGTTGTTATTTTTTTATCTTTGCATTTTATTACGTAGTTTTCTTTAAATCATTCGTATCTTTTTCTTATTCTTTATGATTTTTGTATTCAATCTATATTAGTTCTTAAAAAAAGAGCTACTTGTGTTCATATTTAAAAAAACAAAGTTATTAATGGGGGTTGCAACTTAAAACTGTTATAACTTTTAATTCCTGTATCGAATGACTATTTTAATAAATCAAATCAAACCTTGTTTCGATTCCTAAAAACACAACAAAACATTAGTTCAGTTCTCCGCGTTTTTCTAAACCAAATTACATCGTTTACACTGCTAACTCACGTCTTAAAATTTGGTTGCACCTTATTATTTTGTTTTTGGTTCTTTCCATCTAGGGTTCTAATTTTATAATTTTAACCACGTTTTGAGCATTTCAGTCGGTCTTATTTCTTTGAGAGCCTAGGTTGTTCGTCTAAAGTATCCGTATAATTTGGTATTAGAGGGTTGGCTGTTGAAAATTACTTATCAATCTTCCTTATTTGTATTTGAAATTTAGATTTCCAAAAAATCGTTATTTGATTGATTTCAGTATTCTTGAGTTATATATCACAAGACAATGAACGAAATTTTTTCACTCAAGTTTTGCGTTTTCTTTCCATTTTGTTGTTATTTTTTTTTCTTTGCATTTTATTACGTAGTTTTCTTTAAATCATTGGTATCTTTTTCTTATTCCTTATGATTTTTGTATTCAATCTATATTAGTTCTTAAAAAAAGAGCTACTTGTGTTCATATTTAAAAAAACAAAGTTATTAATGGGGGTCGCAACTTAAAACTGTTATAACTTTTAATTCTTGTATCGAATGACTATTTTAATAAATCAAATCAAACCTTGTTTCGATTCCTAAAAACACAACAAAACATTAGTTCAGTTCTCCGCGTTTTTCTAAACCAAATTACATCGTTTACACTGCTAACTCACGTCTTAAAATATGGTTGCACCTTATTGTTTTGTTTTCGGTTCTTTCCATCTAGGGTTCTAATTTGATAATTTTAACCACGTTTTGAGCATTTCAGTCGTTCTTATTTCTTTGAGAGCCTAGGTTGTTCGTCTAAAGTATCCGCATAATTTGGTATTAGAGGGTTGGCTGTTGAAAATTACTTATCAATCTTCCTTATCTGTATTTGAAATTTAGATTTCAAAAAAATCGCTATTTGATTGATTTCAGCATTCTTGAGTGATATATCACAAGACTATGAACGAAATTTTTTCACTCAAGTTTTGCGTTTTCTTTCCATTTTGTTGTTATTTTTTTATCTTTGCATTTTATTACGTAGTTTTCTTTAAATCATTCGTATCTTTTTCTTATTCTTTATGATTTTTGTATTCAATCTATATTAGTTCTTAAAAAAGAGCTACTAGTGTTCATATTTAAAAAAACAAAGTTATTAATGGGGGTTGCAACTTAAAACTGTTATAACTTTTAATTCCTGTATCGAATGACTATTATAATAAATCAAATCAAACCTTGTTTCGATTCCTAAAAACACAACAAAACATTAGTTCAGTTCTCCGCGTTTTTCTAAACCAAATTACATCGTTTACACTGCTAACTCACGTCTTAAAATTTGGTTGCACCTTATTGTTTTGTTTTTGGTTCTTTCCATCTAGGGTTCTAATTTGATAATTTTAACCACGTTTTGAGCAATTCAGTCGTTCTTATTTCTTTGAGAGCCTAGGTTGTTCGTCTAAAGTATCCGCATAATTTGGTATTAGAGCGTTTGTTGCTGAAAATTAATTATCAATCTTCCTTATCTGTATTTGAAATTTAGATTTCAAAAAAATCGCTATTTGATTGATTTCAGAATTCTTGTGTGATAAATCACAAGACAATGAACGAAATTTTTTCACTCAAGTTTTGCGTTTTCTTTCCATTTTGTTGTTATTTTTTTTATCTTTGCATTTTATTACGTAGTTTTCTTTAAATCATTCGTATCTTTTTCTTATTCTTTATGATTTTTGTATTCAATCTATATTAGTTCTTAAAAAAAGAGCTACTTGTGTTCATATTTAAAAAAACAAAGTTATTAATGGGGGTTGCAACTTAAAACTGTTATAACTTTTAATTCCTGTATCGAATGACTATTATAATAAATCAAATCAAACCTTGTTTCGATTCCTAAAAACACAACAAAACATTAGTTCAGTTCTCCGCGTTTTTCTAAACCAAATTACATCGTTTACACTGCTAACTCACGTCTTAAAATTTGGTTGCACCTTATTGTTTTGTTTTCGGTTCTTTCCATCTAGGGTTCTAATTTGATAATTTTAACCACGTTTTGAGCATTTCAATCGTTCTTATTTCTTTGAGAGCCTAGGTTGTTCGTCTAAAGTATCCGCATAATTTGGTATTAGAGCGTTTGTTGCTGAAAATTAATTATCAATCTTCCTTATTTGTATTTGAAATTTAGATTTCAAGAAAATCGCTATTTGATTGATTTCAGCATTCTTGAGTGATAAATCACAAGACAATGAACGAAATTTTTTCACTCAAGTTTTGCGTTTTCTTTCCATATTGTTGTTATTTTTTTATCTTTGCATTTTATATCGTATTTTTCTTTATATCATTCGTATCTTTTTCTTATTCTTTATGAATTTTGTATTCAATCTATTTTAGTTCTTAAAAAAAGAGCTACTCGTGTTCATATTTAAAAAAAACAAAGTTATTAATGGGGGTTGCAACTTAAAACTGTTATAACTTTTAATTCCTGTATCGAATGACTATTATAATAAATCAAATCAAACCTTGTTTCGATTCCTAAAAACACAACAAAACATTAGTTCAGTTCTTCGTGTTTTTCTAAACCAAATTACATCGTTTACACTGCTAACTCACATCTTAAAATTTGGTTGCACCTTATTGTTTTGTTTTTGGTTCTTTCCATCTAGGGTTCTAATTTTATAATTTTAACCACGTTTTGAGCATTTCAGTCGTTCTTATTTCTTTGAGAGCCTAGGTTTTCGTCTAAAGTATCCGCATAATTTGGTATTAGAGCGTTTGTTGCTGAAAGTTAATTATCAATCTTCCTTATATGTATTTGAAATTTAGATTTCAAAAAAATCGCTATTTGATTGAATTCAATATTCTTGAGTGATAAATCACAACACAAGGAACGAAATTTTTTCACTCAAGTTTTGCCTTTTCTTTCCATTTTGTTGTTATTTTTTTTATCTTTGCATTTTATTACGTAGTTTTCTTTAAATCATTCGTATCTTTTTCTTATTCTTTATGATTTTTGTATTCAATCTATATTAGTTCTTAAAAAAAGAGCTACTTGTGTTCATATTTAAAAAAACAAAGTTATTAATGGGGGTTGCAACTTAAAACTGTTATAACTTTTAATTCTTGTATCGAATGACTATTATAATAAATCAAATCAAACCTTGTTTCGATTCCTAAAAACACAACAAAACATTAGTTCAGTTCTCCGCGTTTTTCTAAACCAAATTACATCGTTTACACTGCTAACTCACGTCTTAAAATTTGGTTGCACCTTATTGTTTTGTTTTCGGTTCTTTCCATCTAGGGTTCTAATTTGATAATTTTAACCACGTTTTGAGCATTTCAATCGTTCTTATTTCTTTGAGAGCCTAGGTTGTTCGTCTAAAGTATCCGCATAATTTGGTATTAGAGCGTTTGTTGCTGAAAGTTAATTATCAATCTTCCTTATATGTATTTGAAATTTAGATTTCAAAAAAATCGCTATTTGATTGATTTCAGCATTCTTGAGTGATATATCACAAGACTATGAACGAAATTTTTTCACTCAAGTTTTGCGTTTTCTTTCCATTTTGTTGTTATTTTTTTATCTTTGCATTTTATTACGTAGTTTTCTTTAAATCATTCGTATCTTTTTCTTATTCTTTATGATTTTTGTATTCAATCTATATTAGTTCTTAAAAAAAGAGCTACTTGTGTTCATATTTAAAAAAACAAAGTTATTAATGGGAGTTGCAACTTAAAACTGTTATAACTTTTAATTCCTGTATCGAATGACTATTATAATAAATCAAATCAAACCTTGTTTCGATTCCTAAAAACAAAACAAAACATTAGTTCAGTTCTCTGCGTTTTTCTAAACCAAATTACATCGTTTACACTGCTAACTCACGTCTTAAAATTTGGTTGCACCTTATTGTTTTGTTTTTGGTTCTTTCCATCTAGGGTTCTAATTTGATAATTTTAACCACGTTTTGAGCATTTCAGTCGTTCTTATTTCTTTGAGAGCCTAGGTTGTTCGTCTAAATTATCCGCATAAT
This sequence comes from Hippophae gyantsensis, assembly GCA_030763125.1. Taxonomy (NCBI): domain Eukaryota; kingdom Viridiplantae; phylum Streptophyta; class Magnoliopsida; order Rosales; family Elaeagnaceae; genus Hippophae; species Hippophae gyantsensis. The sequence goes on along the minus strand of CM061037.1, from coordinate 34,762,498 downwards.
TTAGTATTAGAGCGTTTGTTGCTGAAAGTTAATTATCAATCTTCCTTATCTGTATTTGAAATTTAGATTTAAAAAAAACGCTATTTGATTGATATCAGCATTCTTGAGTGATATATCACAAGACAATGAACGAAATTTTTTCACTCAAGTTTTGCGTTTTCTTTCCATTTTGTTGTTATTTTTTTTATCTTTGCATTTTATGACGTAGTTTTCTTTAAATCATTCGTATCTTTTTCTTATTCTTTATGATTTTTGTATTCAATCTATATTAGTTCTTAAAAAAAGAGCTACTAGTGTTCATATTAAAAAAAACAAAGTTATTAATGTTGGTTGCAACTTAAAACTGTTATAACTTTTAATTCCTGTATCGAATGACTATTATAATAAATCAAATCAAACCTTGTTTCGATTCCTAAAAACACAACAAAACATTAGTTCAATTCTCCGTGTTTTTCTAAACCAAATTACATCGTTTACACTGCTAACTCACGTCTTAAAATTTGGTTGGACCTTATTGTTTTGTTTTTGGTTCTTTCCATCTAGGGTTCTAATTTGATAATTTTAACCACTTTTTGAGCAATTCCATTGTTCTTATTTCTTTGAGAGCCTAGCTTGTTCGTCTAAATTATCCGCATAATTTGGTATTAGAGCGTTTGTTGCTGAAAGTTAATTATCAATCTTCCTTATCTGTATTTGAAATTTAGATTTCAAAAAAATCGCTATTTGATTGATTTCAGCATTCTTGAGTGATATATCACAAGACAATGAACGAAATTTTTTCACTCAAGTTTTGCGTTTTCTTTCCATTTTGTTGTTATTTTTTTATCTTTGCATTTTATTACGTAGTTTTCTTTAAATCATTCGTATCTTTTTCTTATTCTTTATGATTTTTGTATTCAATCTATATTAGTTCTCAAAAAAGAGCTACTAGTGTTCATATTTAAAAAAAAACAAAGTTATTAATTGGGGTTGCAACTTAAAACTGTTATAACTTTTAATTCTTTTATCGAATGACTATTATAATAAATCAAATCAAAGCTCGTTTCGATTCCTAAAAACACAACAAAAAATTAGTTCAGTTCTCCGCGTTTTTCTAAACCAAATTACATCGTTTACACTGCTAACTCACGTCTTAAAATTTGGTTGCACCTTATTGTTTTGTTTTTGGTTCTTTCCATCTAGGGTTCTAATTTGATAATTTTAACCACGTTTGAGCAATTCAGTCGTTCTTATTTCTTTGAGAGCCTACGTTGTTCGTCTAAAGTATCCGCATAATTTGGTATTAGAGCGTTTGTTACTGAGAATTAATTATCAATCTTCCTTATCTGTATTTGAAATTTAGATTTCAAGAAAATCGCTATTTGATTGATTTCAGCATTCTTGAGTGATAAATCACAAGACAATGAACGAAATTTTTTCACTCAAGTTTTGCGTTTTCTTTCCATATTGTTGTTATTTTTTTTATCTTTGCATTTTATGACGTAGTTTTCTTTAAATCATTCGTATCTTTTTCTTATTCTTTATGATTTTTGTATTCAATCTATATTAGTTCTTAAAAAAAGAGCTACTAGTGTTCATATTTAAAAAAAACAAAGTTATTAATGGGGGTTGCAACTTAAAACTGTTATAACTTTTAATTCCTGTATCGAATGACTATTATAATAAATCAAATCAAACCTTGTTTCGATTCCTAAAAACACAACAAAACATTAGTTCAGTTCTCCGCGTTTTTCTAAACCAAATTACATCGTTTACACTGCTAACTCACGTCTTAAAATTTGGTTGCACCTTATTGTTTTGTTTTCGGTTCTTTCCATCTAGGGTTCTAATTTGATAATTTTAACCACGTTTTGAGCATTTCAGTCGTTCTTATTTCTTTGAGAGCCTAGGTTGTTCGTCTAAAGTATCCGCATAATTTGGTATTAGAGCGTTTGTTGCTGAAAATTAATTATCAATCTTCCTTATCTGTATTTGAAATTTAGATTTCAAAAAAATCGCTATTTGATTGATTTCAGCATTCTTGAGTGATAAATCACAAGACAATGAACGAAATTTTTTCACTCAAGTTTTGCGTTTTCTTTCCATTTTGTTGTTATTTTTTTATCTTTGCATTTTCTTACGTAGTTTTCTTTAAATCATTCGTATCTTTTTCTTATTCTTTATGAATTTTGTATTCAATCTATTTTAGTTCTTAAAAAAAGAGCTACTCGTGTTCATATTTAAAAAAAACAAAGTTATTAATTGGGGTTGCAACTTAAAACTGTTATAACTTTTAATTCCTGTATCGAATGACTATTATAATAAATCAAATCAAACCTTGTTTCGATTCCTAAAAACACAACAAAACATTAGTTCAGTTCTCCGCATTTTTTAAACCAAATTACATCGTTTACACTGCTAACTCACGTCTTAAAATATGGTTGCACCTTATTGTTTTGTTTTCGGTTCTTTCCATCTAGGGTTCTAATTTGATAATTTTAACCACGTTTTGAGCATTTCAGTCGTTCTTATTTCTTTGAGAGCCTAGGTTGTTCGTCTAAAGTATCCGCATAATTTGGTATTAGAGCGTTTGTTGCTGAAAGTTAATTATCAATCTTCCTTATCTGTATTTGAAATTTAGATTTCAAAAAAATCGCTATTTGATTGATTTCAACATTCTTGAGTGATATATCACAAGACTATGAACGAAATTTTTTCACTCAAGTTTTGCGTTTTCTTTCCATTTTGTTGTTATTTTTTTATCTTTGCATTTTATTACGTAGTTTTCTTTAAATCATTCGTATCTTTTTCTTATTCTTTATGATTTTTGTATTCAATCTATATTAGTTCTTAAAAAAAGAGCTACTAGTGTTCATATTTAAAAAAACAAAGTTATTAATGGGGGTTGCAACTTAAAACTGTTATAACTTTTAATTCCTGTATCGAATGACTATTATAATAAATCAAATCAAACCTTGTTTCGATTCCTAAAAACAAAACAAAACATTAGTTCAGTTCTCCGCGTTTTTCTAAACCAAATTACATCGTTTACACTGCTAACTCACGTCTTAAAATATGGTTGCACCTTATTGTTTTGTTTTCGGTTCTTTCCATCTAGGGTTCTAATTTGATAATTTTAACCACGTTTTGAGCATTTCAGTCGTTCTTATTTCTTTGAGAGCCTAGGTTGTTCGTCTAAAGTATCCGCATAATTTGGTATTAGAGCGTTTGTTGCTGAAAGTTAATTATCAATCTTCCTTATCTGTATTTGAAATTTAGATTTCAAAAAAATCGCTATTTGATTGATTTCAGAATTCTTGTGTGATAAATCACAAGACAATGAACGAAATTATTTCACTCAAGTTTTGCGTTTTCTTTCCATTTTGTTGTTATTTTTTTATCTTTGCATTTTCTTACGTAGTTTTCTTGAAATCATTCGTATCTTTTTCTTATTCTTTATGATTTTTGTATTCAATCTATATTAGTTCTTAAAAAAAGAGCTACTAGTGTTCATATTTAATAAAAACAAAGTTATTAAGGGGGGTTGCAACTTAAAACTGTTATAACTTTTAATTCCTGTATCGAATGACTATTATAATAAATCAAATCAAACCTTGTTTCGATTCCTAAAAACACAACAAAACATTAGTTCAGTTCTCCGCGTTTTTCTAAACCAAATTACATCGTTTACACTGCTAACTCACGTCTTAAAATTTGGTTGCACCTTATTGTTTTCTTTTCGGTTCTTTCCATCTAGGGTTCTAATTTGATAATTTTAACCACGTTTTGAGCTATTCAGACTTTCTTATTCCTTTGAGAGCCTAGGTTGTTCGTCTAAAGTATCCCCATAATTTGGTATTAGAGCGTTGGCTGTTGAAAATTAATTATCAATCTTCCTTATCTGTATTTGAAATTTAGATTTCACAAAAATCGTTATTTGATTGATTTCGGCATTCTTGAGTGATAAATCACAAGACAATGAACGAAATTTTTTCACTCAAGTTTTGCGTTTTCTTTCCATTTTGTTGTTACTTTTTTTATCTTTGCATTTTATTTCGTAGTTTTCTTCAAATCATTCGTATCTTTTTCTTATTCTTTATGATTTTTGTATTCAATCTATCTTTGTTCTTAAAAAAAAGCTACTATAGTTCCTATTTAAAAAAAACAAAGTTATTAATGGGGGTTGCAACTTAAAACTGTTTTAACTTTTAATTCCAGTATGGAATGACTATTATAATAAATCAAATCAAACAATGTTTCGATTCCTAAAAACACAACAAAACATTAGTTCAGTTCTCCGCGTTTTTCTAAACCAAATTACATCGTTTACGCTGCTAACTCACGTCTTAAAATTTGGTTGCACCTTATTGTTTTCTTTTCGGTTCTTTCCATCTAGGGTTCTAATTTGATAATTTTAACCACGTTTTGAGCTATTCAGACTTTCTTATTTCTTTGAGAGCCTAGGTTGTTCGTCTAAAGTATCCGCATAATTTGGTTTTAGAACGTTTGTTGCTGAAAATTAATTATCAATCTTCCTTATCTGTATTTGAAATTTAGATTTCAAAAAAATCGCTATTTGATTGATTTGAGATTTCTTGAGTGATAAATCACAAGACAATGAACGAAATTTTTTCACTCAAGTTTTGCATTTTCTTTCCATTTTGTTGTTATTTTTTTTATCTTTGCTTTTTATGACGTAGTTTTCTTTAAATCATTCGTATCTTTTTCTTATTCTTTATGATTTTTGTATTCAATCTATATTCGTCCTAAAAAAAAGAGCTACTAGTGTTCATATTTAAAAAAACAAAGTTATTAATGGGGGTTGCAATTTAAAATTGTTATAACTTTTAATTCCTGTATCGAATGACTATTATAATAAGTCAAATCAAACCTTGTTTTGATTCCTAAAAACACAACAAAATATTAGTTCAGTTCTCCACGTTTTTTAAACCAAATTACATCGTTTACACGGTTAACTCACGTCTTAAAATTTGGTTGCACCTTATTGATTTGTTTTCGGTTCTTTCCGTCTAGGGTTCTAATTTTATAATTTTAACCACGTTTTGAGCATTTCAGTCGTTCTTATTTCTTTGAGAGCCTAGGTTGTTCGTCTAAAGTATCCGCATAATTTGGTATTAGAGCATTTGTTGCTGAAAATTAATTATCAATCTTCCTTATTTGTATTTCAAATTTAGATTTCAAAAAAATCGCTATTTGATTGATTTCAGCATTCTTGAGTGATATATCACAAGACAATGAACGAAATTTTTTCACTCAAGTTTTGCGTTTTCTTTCCATTTTGTTGTTATTTTTTTTCTTTGCATTTTATTACGTAGTTTTCTTTAAATCATTCGTATCTTTTTCTTATTCTTTATGATTTTTGTATTCAATCTATATTAGTTCTTAAAAAAAGAGCTACTTGTGTTCATATTTAAAAAACAAAGTTATTTACTGGGGTTGCAACTTAAAACTTTTATAACTTTTAATTCCTGTATCGAATGACTATTTCAATAAATCAAATCAAACCTTATTTCGATTCCTAAAAACACAACAAAACATTAGTTCAATTCTTTGCGTTTTTCTAAACCAAATTACATCATTTACACTCCTAACTCACGTCTTAAAATTTGGTTGCACCTTATTATTTTGTTTTTGGTTCTTTCCATCTAGGGTTCTAATTTAATAATTTTAACCACGTTTTGAGCATTTCAATCGTTCTTATTTCTTTGAGAGCCTAGGTTGTTCGTCTAAAGTATCCGCATAATTTGGTATTAGAGCGTTTGTTGCTGAAAATTAATTATCAATCTTCCTTATCTGTATTTGAAATTTAGATTTCAAGAAAATCGCTATTTGATTGATTTCAGCATTCTTGAGTGATAAATCACAAGACAATGAACGAAATTTTTTCACTCAAGTTTTGCGTTTTCTTTCCATATTGTTGTTATTTTTTTTATCTTTGCATTTTATGACGTAGTTTTCTTTAAATCATTCGTATCTTTTTCTTATTCTTTATGATTTTTGTATTCAATCTATATTAGTTCTTAAAAAAAGAGCTACTAGTGTTCATATTTAAAAAAAACAAAGTTATTAATGGGGTTTGCAACTTATAACTTTTATAACTTTTAATTCCTGTATCGAATGACTATTATAATAAATCAAATCAAACCTTGTTTCGATTCCTAAAAACACAACAAAACATTAGTTCAGTTCTCCGCGTTTTTCTAAACCAAATTACATCGTTTACACTGCTAACTCACGTCTTAAAATTTGGTTGCACCTTATTGTTTTGTTTTTGGTTCTTTCCATCTAGGGTTCTAATTTTATAATTTTAACCACGTTTTGAGCATTTCAGTCGTTCTTATTTCTTTGAGAGCCTAGGTTGTTCGTCTAAAGTATCCGCATAATTTGGTATTAGAGCGTTTGTTGCTGAAAATTAATTATCAATCTTCCTTATCTGTATTTGAAATTTAGATTTCAAAAAAATCGCTATTTGATTGATTTCAGCATTCTTGAGTGATAAATCACAAGACAATGAACGAAATTTTTTCACTCAAGTTTTGCGTTTTCTTTCCATATTGTTGTTATTTTTTTTATCTTTGCATTTTATATCGTATTTTTCTTTATATCATTCGTATCTTTTTCTTATTCTTTATGATTTTTATATTCAATCTATATTAGTTCTTAAAAAAACGCTACTAGTGTTCATATTTAAAAAAACAAAGTTATTAATGGGGGTTGCAACTTAAAACTGTTATAACTTTTAATTCCTGTATCGAATGACTATTATAATAAATCAAATCAAACCTTGTTTCGATTCCTAAAAACACAACAAAACATTAGTTCAGTTCTCCGCGATTTTCTAAACCAAATTACATCGTTTACACTGCTAACTCACATCTTAAAATTTGGTTGCACCTTATTGTTTTGTTTTTGGTTCTTTCCATCTAGGGTTCTAATTTTATAATTTTAACCACGTTTTGAGCATTTCAGTCGTTCTTATTTCTTTGAGAGCCTAGGTTGTTCGTCTAAAGTATCCGCATAATTTGGTATTAGAGCGTTTGTTGCTGAAAATTAATTATCAATCTTCCTTATCTGTATTTGAAATTTAGATTTCAAGAAATCGCTATTTGATTGATTTCAGCATTCTTGAGTGATAAATCACAAGACAATGAACGAAATTTTTTCACTCAAGTTTTGCGTTTTCTTTCCATTTTGTTGTTATTTTTTTTATCTTTGCATTTTATTACGTAGTTTTCTTTAAATCATTCGTATCTTTTTCTTATTCTTTATGATTTTTGTATTCAATCTATATTAGTTCTTAAAAAAAGAGCTACTAGTGTTCATATTTAAAAAAACAAAGTTATTAATGGGGGTTGCAACTTAAAACTGTTATAACTTTTAATTCCTGTATCGAATGACTATTATAATAAATCAAATCAAACCTTGTTTCGATTCCTAAAAACACAACAAAACATTAGTTCAGTTCTCCGCGTTTTTCTAAACCAAATTACATCGTTTACACAGCTAACTCACGTCTTAAAATTTGGTTGCACCTTATTGTTTTGTTTTTGGTTCTTTCCATCTAGGGTTCTAATTTTATAATTTTAACCACGTTTTGAGCATTTCAGTCGTTCTTATTTCTTTGAGAGCCTAGGTTGTTCGTCTAAAGTATCCGCATAATTTGGTATTAGAGCGTTTGTTGCTGAAAATTAATTATCAATCTTCCTTATCTGTATTTGAAATTTAGATTTCAAGAAAATCGCTATTTGATTGATTTCAGCATTCTTGAGTGATAAATCACAAGACAATGAACGAAATTTTTTCACTCAAGTTTTGCGTTTTCTTTCCATATTGTTGTTATTTTTTTTATCTTTGCATTTTATATCGTATTTTTCTTTATATCATTCGTATCTTTTTCTTATTCTTTATGAATTTTGTATTCAATCTATTTTAGTTCTTAAAAAAAGAGCTACTCGTGTTCATATTTAAAAAAACAAAGTTATTAATGGGGGTTGCAACTTAAAACTGTTATAACTTTTAATTCCTGTATCGAATGACTATTATAATAAATCAAATCAAACCTTGTTTCGATTCCTAAAAACACAACAAAACATTAGTTCAGTTCTCCGCGTTTTTCTAAACCAAATTACATCGTTTACACTGCTAACTCACGTCTTAAAATTTGGTTGCACCTTATTGTTTTCTTTTCGGTTCTTTCCATCTAGGGTTCTAATTTGATAATTTTAACCACGTTTTGAGCTATTCAGACTTTCTTATTCCTTTGAGAGCCTAGGTTGTTCGTCTAAAGTATCCCCATAATTTGGTATTAGAGCGTTGGCTGTTGAAAATTAATTATCAATCTTCCTTATCTGTATTTGAAATTTAGATTTCACAAAAATCGTTATTTGATTGATTTCGGCATTCTTGAGTGATAAATCACAAGACAATGAACGAAATTTTTTCACTCAAGTTTTGCGTTTTCTTTCCATTTTGTTGTTACTTTTTTTATCTTTGCATTTTATTTCGTAGTTTTCTTCAAATCATTCGTATCTTTTTCTTATTCTTTATGATTTTTGTATTCAATCTATATTAGTTCTTAAAAAAAGAGCTACTAGTGTTCATATTTAAAAAAAAACAAAGTTATTAATGGGGGTTGCAACTTAAAACTGTTATAACTTTTAATTCTTGTATCGAATGACTATTATAATAAATCAAATCAAACCTTGTTTCGATTCCTAAAAACACAACAAAACATTAGTTCAGTTCTCCGCGTTTTTCTAAACCAAATTACATCGTTTACACTGCTAACTCACGTCTTAAAATTTGGTTGCACCTTATTGTTTTGTTTTTGGTTCTTTCCATCTAGGGTTCTAATTTTATAATTTTAACCACGTTTTGAGCATTTAAACCATTCTTATTTCTTTGAGAGCCTAGGTTGTTCGTCTAAAGTATGCGCATAATTTGGTATTAGAGGGTTTGTTCCTCAAAGTTAATCATCATTCTTCCTTATCTGTATTTAAAATTTAGATTTCAAAAAAATCGCTATTTGATTGATTTCAGCATTCTTGAGTGATATATCACAAGATTATGAACGAAATTTTTTCACTCAAGTTTTGCGTTTTCTTTCCATTTTGTTGTTATTTTTTTATCTTTGCATTTTATTACGTAGTTTTCTTTAAATCATTCGTATCTTTTTCTTATTCTTTATGATTTTTGTATTCAATCTATATTAATTCTTAAAAAGAGCTAGTTGTGTTCATATTTAAAAAAACAAAGTTATTAATGGGGGTTGCAACTTAAAACTGTTATAACTTTAAATTCTGTATCGAATGACTATTTTAATAAATCAAATCAAACATTGTTTCGATTCCTAAAAACAAAACAAAACATTAGTTCAGTTCTCCGCGTTTTTCTAAACCAAATTACATCGTTTACACTGCTAACTCACGTCTTAAAATTTGGTTGCACCTTATTGTTTTGTTTTTGGTTCTTTCCATCTAGGGTTCTAATTTTATAATTTTAACCACGTTTTGAGTATTTCAGTCGTTCTTATTTCTTTGAGAGCGTAGGTTGTTCGTCTAAAGTATCCGTATAATTTGGTATTAGGGCGTTTGTTGCTGAAAGTTAATTATCAATCTTCCTTATCTGTACTTGAAATTTAGATTTCAAAAAATTCGCTATTTGATTGATTTCAGCATTCTTGAGTGATATATGACAAGATTATGAACGAAATTTTTTCACTCAAGTTTTGCGTTTTCTTTCCATTTTGTTGTTATTTTTTTATCTTTGCATTTTATTACGTAGTTTTCTTTAAATCATTCGTATCTTTTTCTTATTCTTTATGATTTTTGTATTCAATCTATATTAGTTCTTAAAAAAAGAGCTACTTGTGTTCATATTTAAAAAAACAAAGTTATTAATGGGGGTCGCAACTTAAAACTGTTATAACTTTTAATTCCTGTATCGAATGACTATTTTAATAAATCAAATCAAACCTTGTTTCGATTCCTAAAAACACAACAAAACATTAGTTCAGTTCTCCGCGTTTTTCTAAACCAAATTACATTGTTTACACTGCTAACTCACGTCTTAAAATTTGGTTGCACCTTATTGTTTTGTTTTTGGTTCTTTCCATCTAGGGTTCTAATTTTATAATTTTAACCACGTTTTGAGCATTTCAGTCGTTCTTATTTCTTTGAGAGCCTAGGTTGTTCGTCTAAAGTATCCGCATAATTTGGTATTAGAGCGTTTGTTGCTGAAAATTAATTATCAATCTTCCTTATCTGTATTTGAAATTTAGATTTCAAGAAAATCGCTATTTGATTGATTTCAGCATTCTTGAGTGATAAATCACAAGACAATGAACGAAATTTTTTCACTCAAGTTTTGCGTTTTCTTTCCATATTGTTGTTATTTTTTTATCTTTGCATTTTATATCGTATTTTTCTTTATATCATTCGTATCTTTTTCTTATTCTTTATGAATTTTGTATTCAATCTATTTTAGTTCTTAAAAAAGAGCTACTCGTGTTCATATTTAAAAAAAACAAAGTTATTAATTGGGGTTGCAACTTAAAACTGTTATAACTTTTAATTCCTGTATCGAATGACTATTATAATAAATCAAATCAAACCTTGTTTCGATTCCTAAAAACACAACAAAACATTAGTTCAGTTCTCCGAGATTTTCTAAACCAAATTACATCGTTTACACTGCTAACTCACGTCTTAAAATTTGGTTGCACCTTATTGTTTTGTTTTTGGTTCTTTCCATCTAGGGTTCTAATTTTATAATTTTAACCACGTTTTGAGCATTTCAGTCGTTCTTATTTCTTTGAGAGCCTAGGTTGTTCGTCTAAAGTATCCGCATAATTTGGTATTAGAGCGTTTGTTGCTGAAAATTAATTATCAATCTTCCTTATCTATATTTAAAATTTAGCTTTCAAAAAAATCGCTATTTGATTGATATCAGCATTCTTGAGTGATATATCACAAGACAATGAACGAAATTTTTTCACTCAAGTTTTGCGTTTTCTTTCCATTTTGTTGTTATTTTTTTTATCTTTGCATTTTATTACGTAGTTTTCTTTAAATCATTCGTATCTTTTTCTTATTCTTTATGATTTTTGTATTCAATCTATATTAGTTCTTAAAAAAAGAGCTACTAGTGTTCATATTAAAAAAAACAAAGTTATTAATGGGGGTTGCAACTTAAAACTGTTATAACTTTTAATTCCTGTATCGAATGACTATTATAATAAATCAAATCAAACCTTGTTTCGATTCCTAAAAACACAAAAAAACATTAGTTCAGTTCTCCGCGTTTTTCTAAACCAAATTACATCGTTTACACTGCTAACTCACGTCTTAAAATTTGGTTGCACCTTATTGTTTTGTTTTTGGTTCTTTCCATCTAGGGTTCTAATTTTATAATTTTAACCACGTTTTGAGCATTTCAGTCGTTCTTATTTCTTTGAGAGCCTAGGTTGTTCGTCTAAAGTATCCGCATAATTTGGTATTAGAGCGTTTGTTGCTGAAAATTAATTATCAATCTTTCTTATGTGTATTTGAAATTTAGATTTCAAGAAAATCGCTATTTGATTGATTTCAGCATTCTTGAGTGATAAATCACAAGACAATGAACGAAATTTTTTCACTCAAGTTTTGCGTTTTCTTTCCATATTGTTGTTATTTTTTTATCTTTGCATTTTATGACGTAGTTTTCTTTAAATCATTCGTATCTTTTTCTTATTCTTTATGATTTTTGTATTCAATCTATATTAGTTCTTAAAAAAGAGCTACTTGTGTTCATATTTAAAAAAACAAAGTTATTAATGGGGGTTGCAACTTAAAACTGTTATAACTTTTAATTCCTGTATCGAATGACTATTATAATAAATCAAATCAAACCTTGTTTCGATTCCTAAAAACACAACAAAACATTAGTTCAGTTCTCCGCGTTTTTCTAAACCAAATTACATCGTTTACACTGCTAACTCACGTCTTAAAATTTGGTTGCACCTTATTGTTTTGTTTTTGGTTCTTTCCATCTAGGGTTCTAATTTTATAATTTTAACCACGTTTTGAGCATTTCAGTCGGTCTTATTTCTTTGAGAGCCTAGGTTGTTCGTCTAAAGTATCCGCATAATTTGGTATTAGAGCGTTTGTTGCTGAAAGTTAATTATCAATCTTCCTTATCTGTATTTGAAATTTAGATTTCAAAAAATTCGCTATTTGATTGATTTCAGCATTCTTGAGTGATATATCACAAGATTATGAACGAAATTTTTTCACTCAAGTTTTGCATTTTCTTTCCATTTTGTTGTTATTTTTTTATCTTTGCATTTTATTACGTAGTTTTCTTTAAATCATTCGTATCTTTTTCTTATTCTTTATGATTTTTGTATTCAATCTATATTAGTTCTTAAAAAAAGAGCTACTAGTGTTCATATTAAAAAAAACAAAGTTATTAATGTTGTTTGCAACTTAAAACTGTTATAACTTTTAATTCCTGTATCGAATGACTATTATAATAAATCAAATCAAACCTTGTTGCGATTCCTAAAAACACAAAAAAACATTAGTTCAGTTCTCCGCCTTTTTCTAAACCAAATTACATCGTTTACACTGCTAACTCACGTCTTAAAATTTGGTTGCACCTTATTGTTTTGTTTTTGGTTCTTTCCATCTAGGGTTCTAATTTTATAATTTTAACCACGTTTTGAGCAATTGAGTCGTTCTTATTTCTTTGAGAGCCTAGGTTGTTCGTCTAAAGTATCCGCATAATTTGGTATTAGAGCGTTTGTTGCTGAAAATTAATTATCAATCTTCCTTATCTGTATTTGAAATTTAGATTTCAAAAAAATCGCTATTTGATTGATTTCAATATTCTTGAGTGATAAATAACAAGACAATGAACGAAATTTTTTTACTCAAGTTTTGCCTTTTCTTTCCATTTTGTTGTTATTTTTTTTATCTTTGCATTTTATTACGTAGTTTTCTTTAAATCATTCGTATCTTTTTCTTATTCTTTATGATTTTTGTATTCAATCTATATTAGTTCTTAAAAAAGAGATACTAGTGTTCATATTTAAAAAAAACAAAGTTATTAATGGGGTTTGCAACTTAAAATTGTTATAACTTTTAATTCCTGTATCGAATGACCATTATAATAAATCAAATCAAACCTTGTTTCGATTCCTAAAAACAAAACAAAACATTAGTTCAGTTCTTCGCGTTTTTCTAAACCAAATTACATCGTTTACACTGCTAACTCACGTCTTAAAATTTGGTTGCACCTTATTGTTTTGTTTTTGGTTCTTTCCATCTAGGGTTCTAATTTTTTAATTTTAACCACGTTTTGAGCATTTCAGTCGTTCTTATTTCTTTGAGCCCCTGGTTGTTCGTCTAAAATATCCGCATAATTTGGTATTAGAGCGTTTGTTTGTGAAAGTTAATTATCAATCTTCCTTATCTGTATTTTAAATTTAGATTTCAAAAAAATCGGTATTTGATTGATATCAGCATTCTTGAGTGATATATCACAAGACAATGAATGAAATTTTTTTACTCAAGTTTTGCATTTTCTTTCCATTTTGTTGTTATTTTTTTTATCTTTGCATTTTATGACGTAGTTTTCTTTAAATCATTCGTATCTTTTTCTTATTCTTTATGATTTTTGTATTCAATCTATATTAGTTCTTAAAAAAAGAGCTACTAGTGTTCATATTTAAAAAAAACAAAGTTATTAATGGGGTTTGCAACTTATAACTTTTATAACTTTTAATTCCTGTATCGAATGACTATTATAATAAATCAAATCAAACCTTGTTTCGATTCCTAAAAACACAACAAAACATTAGTTCAGTTCTTCGTGTTTTTCTAAACCAAATTACATCGTTTACACTGCTAACTCACGTCTTAAAATTTGGTTGCACCTTATTGTTTTGTTTTTGGTTCTTTCCATCTAGGGTTCTAATTTTATAATTTTAACCACGTTTTGAGCATTTCAGTCGTTCTTATTTCTTTGAGAGCCTAGGTTGTTCGTCTAAAGTATCCGCATAATTTGGTATTAGAGCGTTGGTTGCTGAAAATTAATTATCAATCTTCCTTATCTGTATTTGAAATTTAGATTTCAAGAAAATCGCTATTTCATTGATTTCAGTATTCTTGAGTGATAAATCACAAGACAATGAACGAAATTTTTTCACTCAAGTTTTGCGTTTTCTTTCCATTTTGTTGTTTTTTTTATCTTTGCATTTTATTACGTATTTTTCTTTAAATCATTCGTATCGTTTTCTTATTCTTTATGATTTTTGTATTCAATCTATATTAGTTCTTAAAAAAAGAGCTACTAGTGTTCATATTTAAAAAAACAAAGTTATTAATGGGGGTTGCAACTTAAAACTGTTATAACTTTTAATTCTTGTATCGAATGACTATTATAATAAATCAAATCAAACCTTGTTTCGATTCCTAAAAACACAACAAAACATTAGTTCAGTTCTCCGTGTTTTTCTAAACCAAATTACATCGTTTACACTGCTAACTCACGTCTTAAAATTTGGTTGCACCTTATTGTTTTGTTTTTGGTTCTTTCCATCTAGGGTTCTAATTTGATAATTTTAACCACATTTTGAGCAATTCTACCGTTCTTATTTCTTTGAGAGCCTAGGTTGTTCGTCTAAATTATCCGCATAATTTAGTATTAGAGCGTTTGTTGCTGAAAGTTAATTATCAATCTTCCTTATCTGTATTTGAAATTTAGATTTCAAGAAAATCGCTATTTGATTGATATCAGCATTCTTGAGTGATATATCACAAGACAATGAACGAATTTTTTTCACTCAAGTTTTCCGTTTTCTTTCCATTTTGTTGTTATTTTTTTATCTTTGCATTTTATGACGTAGTTTTCTTTAAATCATTCGTATCTTTTTCTTATTCTTTATGATTTTTGTATTCAATCTATATTAGTTCTTAAAAAGAGAGCTACTAGTGTTCATATTTAAAAAAAACAAAGTTATTAATGGGGGTTGCAACTTAAAACTGTTATAACTTTTAATTCCTGTATCGAATGACTATTATAATAAATCAAATCAAACCTTGTTTCGATTCCTAAAAACACAACAAAGCATTAGTTCAGTTCTCCGCGTTTTTCTAAACCAAATTACATCGTTTACACTGCTAACTCACGTCTTAAAATTTGGTTGCACCTTATTGTTTTGTTTTTGGTTCTTTCCATCTAGGGTTCTAATTTTATAATTTTAACCACGTTTTGAGCATTTCAGTCGTTCTTATTTCTTTGAGAGCCTAGGTTGTTCGTCTAAAGTATCCGCATAATTTGGTATTAGAGCGTTTGTTGCTGAAAGTTAATTATCAATCTTCCTTATCTGTATTTGAAATTTAGATTTCAAGAAAATCGCTATTTGATTGATATCAGCATTCTTGAGTGATATATCACAAGACAATGAACGAATTTTTTTCACTCAAGTTTTCCGTTTTCTTTCCATTTTGTTGTTATTTTTTTATCTTTGCATTTTATGACGTAGTTTTCTTTAAATCATTCGTATCTTTTTCTTATTCTCTATGATTTTTGTATTCAATCTATATTAGTTCTGAAAAAAAGGACTAATAGTGTTCATATTAAAAAAAACAAAGTTATTAATGTTGGTTGCAACTTAAAACTTTTATAACTTTTAATTCCTGTATCGAATGACTATTATAATAAATCAAATCAAACCTTGTTTCGATTCCTAAAAACACAAAAAAACAATAGTTCCATTCTCCGCATTTTTCTCAACCAAATTACATCGTTTACACTCCTAACTCACGTCTTAAAATTCGGTTGCACCTTATTGTTTTGTTTTTGGTTCTTTCCATCTAGGGTTCTAATTTTATAATTTTAACCACGTTTTGAGCATTTCAGTCGTTCTTATTTCTTTGAGAGCCTAGGTTGTTCGTCTAAAGTATCTGCATAATTTGGTATTAGAGCGTTTGTTGCTGAAAGTTAATTATCAATCTTCCTTATCTAAGTTTGAAATTTAGATTTCAAAAAAATCACTATTTGATTGATTTCATCATTCTTGAGTGATATATCACAAGACTATGAACGAAATTTTTTCACTCAAGTTTTGCGTTTTCTTTCCATTTTGTTGTTATTTTTTTATCTTTGCATTTTATTACGTAGTTTTCTTTAAATCATTCGTATCTTTTTCTTATTCTTTATGATTTTTGTATTCAATCTATATTAGTTCTTAAAAAAAGAGCTACTTGTGTTCATATTTAAAAAAACAAAGTTATTAATGGGGTCGCAACTTAAAACTGTTATAACTTTTAATTCCTGTATCGAATGACTATTTTAATAAATCAAATCAAACCTTGTTTCGATTCCTAAAAACACAACAAAACATTAGTTCAGTTCTCCGCGTTTTTCTAAACCAAATTACATCGTTTACACTGCTAACTCACGTCTTAAAATTTGGTTGCACCTTATTATTTTGTTTTTGGTTCTTTCCATCTAGGGTTCTAATTTTATAATTTTAACCACGTTTTGATTATTTCAGTCGTTCTTATTTCTTTGAGAGCCTAGGTTGTTCGTCTAAAGTGTCCGTATAATTTGGTATTATAGGGTTGGCTATTGAAAATGACTTATCAATCTTCCTTATTTGTATTTGAAATTTAGATTTCAAAAAAATCGCTATTTGATTGATTTCAGCATTCTTGAGTGATATATCACAAGACTATGAACGAAATTTTTTCACTCAAGTTTTGCGTTTTCTTTCCATTTTGTTGTTATTTTTTTATCTTTGCATTTTATTACGTAGTTTTCTTTAAATCATTCGTATCTTTTTCTTATTCTTTATGATTTTTGTATTCAATCTATATTAGTTCTTAAAAAAAGAGCTACTTGTGTTCATATTTAAAAAAACAAAGTTATTAATGGGGGTTGCAACTTAAAACTGTTATAACTTTTAATTCCTGTATCGAATGACTATTTTAATAAATCAAATCAAACCTTGTTTCGATTCCTAAAAACACAACAAAACATTAGTTCAGTTCTCTGCGTTTTTCTAAACCAAATTACATCGTTTACACTGCTAACTCACGTCTTAAAATTTGGTTGCACCTTATTGTTTTGTTTTTGGTTCTTTCCATCTAGGGTTCTAATTTTATAATTTTAACCACGTTTTGAGCATTTCAGTCGTTCTTATTTCTTTGAGAGCCTAGGTTGTTCGTCTAAAGTATCCGCATAATTTGGTATTAGAGCGTTTGTTGCTGAAAGTTAATTATCAATCTTCCTTATCTGTATTTGAAATTTAGATTTCAAAAAAATCGCTATTTGATTGATTTCAGCATTCTTGAGTGATATATCACAAGACTATGAACGAAATTTTTTCACTCAAGTTTTGCGTTTTCTTTCCATTTTGTTGTTATTTTTTTATCTTTGCATTTTATTACGTAGTTTTCTTTAAATCATTCGTATCTTTTTCTTATTCTTTATGATTTTTGTATTCAATCTATATTAGTTCTTAAAAAAAGAGCTACTTGTGTTCATATTTAAAAAAACAAAGTTATTAATGGGGGTCGCAACTTAAAACTGTTATAACTTTTAATTCCTGTATCGAATGACTATTTTAATAAATCAAATCAAACCTTGTTTCGATTCCTAAAAACACAACAAAACATTAGTTCAGTTCTCCGCGTTTTTCTAAACCAAATTACATCGTTTACACTGCTAACTCACGTCTTAAAATTTGGTTGCACCTTATTGTTTTGTTTTTGGTTCTTTCCATCTAGGGTTCTAATTTTATAATTTTAACCACGTTTTGAGCATTTCAGTCGTTCTTATTTCTTTGAGAGCCTAGGTTGTTCGTCTAAAGTATCCGCATAATTTGGTATTAGAGCGTTTGTTGCTGAAAGTTAATTATCAATCTTCCTTATCTGTATTTGAAATTTAGATTTCAAAAAAATCGCTATTTGATTGATATCAGCATTCTTGAGTGATATATCACAAGACAATGAACGAAATTTTTTCACTCAAGTTTTGCGTTTTCTTTCCATTTTGTTGTTATTTTTTTTATCTTTGCATTTTATGACGTAGTTTTCTTTAAATCATTCGTATCTTTTTCTTATTCTTTATGATTTTTGTATTCAATCTATATTAGTTCTTAAAAAAAGAGCTACTAGTGTTCATATTTAAAAAAAACAAAGTTATTAATGGGGGTTGCAACTTAAAACTGTTATAACTTTTAATTCCTGTATCGAATGACTATTATAATAAATCAAATCAAACCTTGTTTCGATTCCTAAAAACACAACAAAACATTAGTTCAGTTCTCCGCGTTTTTCTAAACCAAATTACATCGTTTACACTGCTAACTCACGTCTTAAAATTTGGTTGCACCTTATTGTTTTGTTTTTGGTTCTTTCCATCTAGGGTTCTAATTTTATAATTTTAACCACGTTTTGAGCATTTCAGTCGTTCTTATTTCTTTGAGAGCCTAGGTTGTTCGTCTAAAGTATCCGCATAATTTGGTATTAGAGCGTTTGTTGCTGAAAGTTAATTATCAATCTTCCTTATCTGTATTTGAAATTTAGATTTCAAGAAAATCGCTATTTGATTGATATCAGCATTCTTGAGTGATATATCACAAGACAATGAACGAAATTTTTTCACTCAAGTTTTGCGTTTTCTTTCCATTTTGTTGTTATTTTTTTATCTTTGCATTTTATTACGTAGTTTTCTTTAAATCATTCGTATCTTTTTCTTATTCTTTATGATTTTTGTATTCAATCTATATTAGTTCTTAGAAAAAGTGCTACTAGTGTGCATATTAAAAAAAACAAAGTTATTAATGGGGGTTGCAACTTAAAACTGTTATAACTTTTAATTCCTGTATCGAATGACTATTATAATAAATCAAATCAAACCTTGTTTCGATTCCTAAAAACACCAGAAAACATTAGTTCAGTTGTCCGATGTTTTTCTAACCCAAATTACATCGTTTACACTGCTAACTCACGTCTTAAAATTTGGTTGCACCTTATTGTTTTGTTTTTTGTTCTTTCCATCTAGGGTTCTAATTTCATAATTTTAACCACGTTTTGAGCACTTCAGTCGTTCTTATTTCTTTGAGAGCCAAGGTTGTTCGTCTAAAGTATCCGCATAATTTGGTATTAGAGCGTTTGTTGCTGAAAATGACTTATCAATATTCCTTATCTGTATTTGAAATTTAGATTTCAAGAAAATCGCTATTTGATTGATATCAGCATTCTTGAGTGATATATCACAAGACAATGAACGAAATTTTTTCACTCAAGTTTTGCGTTTTCTTTCCATTTTGTTGTTATTTTTTTATCTTTGCATTTTATGACGTAGTTTTCTTTAAATCATTCGTATCTTTTTCTTATTCTTTATGATTTTTGTATTCAATCTATATTAGTTCTTAAAAAAAGAGCTACTAGTGTTCATATTTAAAAAAACAAAGTTATTAAGGGGTTGCAACTTAAAACTGTTATAACTTTTAATTCCTGTATCGAATGACTATTATAATAAATCAAATCAAACCTTGTTTCGATTCCTAAAAACACAACAAAACATTAGTTCAGTTCTCCGCGTTTTTCTAAACCAAATTACATCGTTTACACTGCTAACTCACGTCTTAAAATTTGGTTGCACCTTATTGTTTTGTTTTTGGTTCTTTCCATCTAGGGTTCTAATTTTATAATTTTAACCACGTTTTGAGCATTTCAATCGTTCTTATTTCTTTGAGAGCCTAGGTTGTTCGTCTAAAGTATCCGCATAATTTGGTATTAGAGCGTTTGTTGCTGAAAGTTAATTATCAATCTTCCTTATCTGTATTTGAAATTTAGATTTCAAAAAAATCGCTATTTGATTGATTTCAGCATTCTTGAGTGATATATCACAAGACTATGAACGAAATTTTTTCACTCAAGTTTTGCGTTTTCTTTCCATTTTGTTGTTATTTTTTTATCTTTGCATTTTATTACGTAGTTTTCTTTAAATCATTCGTATCTTTTTCTTATTCTTTATGATTTTTGTATTCAATCTATATTAGTTCTTAAAAAAAGAGCTACTAGTGTTCATATTTAAAAAAACAAAGTTATTAATGGGGGTTGCAACTTAAAACTGTTATAACTTTTAATTCCTGTATCGAATGACTATTATAATAAATCAAATCAAACCTTGTTTCGATTCCTAAAAACACAACAAAACATTAGTTCAATTCTCCGCGTTTTTCTAAACCAAATTACATCGTTTACACTGCT
This sequence comes from Hippophae gyantsensis, assembly GCA_030763125.1. Taxonomy (NCBI): domain Eukaryota; kingdom Viridiplantae; phylum Streptophyta; class Magnoliopsida; order Rosales; family Elaeagnaceae; genus Hippophae; species Hippophae gyantsensis. The sequence goes on along the minus strand of CM061037.1, from coordinate 34,742,231 downwards.
AACTCACGTCTTAAAATTTGGTTGCACCTTATTGTTTTGTTTTTGGTTCTTTCCATCTAGGGTTCTAATTTTATAATTTTAACCACGTTTTGAGCATTTCAGTCGTTCTTATTTCTTTGAGAGCCTAGGTTGTTCGTCTAAAGTATCCGCATAATTTGGTATTGGAGCGGTTCTTGCTGAAAGTTAATTATCAATCTTCCTTATCTGTATTTGAAATTTAGATTTCAAGAAAATCGCTATTTGATTGATATCAGCATTCTTGAGTGATATATCACAAGACAATGAACGAAATTTTTTCACTCAAGTTTTGCGTTTTCTTTCCATTTTGTTGTTATTTTTTTATCTTTGCATTTTATGACGTAGTTTTCTTTAAATCATTCGTATCTTTTTCTTATTCTTTATGATTTTTGTATTCAATCTATATTAGTTCTTAAAAAAAGAGCTACTAGTGTTCATATTAAAAAAAACAAAGTTATTAATGGGGGTTGCAACTTAAAACTGTTATAACTTTTAATTCCTGTATCGAATGACTATTATAATAAATCAAATCAAACCTTGTTTCGATTCCTAAAAACACAACAAAGCATTAGTTCAGTTCTCCGCGTTTTTCTAAACCAAATTACATCGTTTACACTGCTAACTCACGTCTTAAAATTTGGTTGCACCTTATTGTTTTGTTTTTGGTTCTTTCCATCTAGGGTTCTAATTTTATAATTTTAACCACGTTTTGAGCATTTCAGTCGTTCTTATTTCTTTGAGAGCCTAGGTTGTTCGTCTAAATTATCCCCATAATTTAGTATTAGAGCGTTTGTTGCTGAAAGTTAATTATCAATCTTCCTTATCTGTATTTGAAATTTAGATTTCAAGAAAATCGCTATTTGATTGATATCAGCATTCTTGAGTGATATATCACAAGACAATGAACGAAATTTTTTCACTCAAGTTTTGCGTTTTCTTTCCATTTTGTTGTTATTTTTTTATCTTTGCATTTTATTACGTAGTTTTCTTTAAATCATTCGTATCTTTTTCTTATTCTTTATGATTTTTGTATTCAATCTATATTAGTTCTTAAAAAAAGAGCTACTAGTGTTCATATTAAAAAAAACAAAGTTATTAATGGGGATTGCAACTTAAAACTGTTATAACTTTTAATTCCTGTATCGAATGACTATTATAATAAATCAAATCAAACCTTGTTTCGATTCTTAAAAAATCAACAAAACATTAGTTCAGTTCTCTACGTTTTTCTAAACCAAATTACATCGTTTCACTCCTAACTCACGTCTTAAAATTTGGTTGCACCTTATTGTTTTGTTTTTGGTTCTTTCCATCTAGGGTTCTAATTTTATAATTTTAACCACGTTTTGAGCAATTCTGTCGTTCTTATTTCTTTGAGAGCCAAGGTTGTTCGTCTAAAGTATCCGCATAATTTGGTATTAGAGCGTTTGTTGTTGAAAGTTAATTATCAATCTTCCTTATCTGTATTTGAAATTTAGATTTCAAGAAAATCGCTATTTGATTGATTTCAACATTCTTGAGTGATATATCACAAGACAATGAACGAAATTTTTTCACTCAAGTTTTGCGTTTTCTTTCCATTTTGTTGTTATTTTTTTATCTTTGCATTTTATGACGTAGTTTTCTTTAAATCATTCGTATCTTTTTCTTATTCTTTATGATTTTTGTATTCAATCTATATTAGTTCTTAAAAAAGAGCTACTAGTGTTCATATTTAAAAAAACAAAGTTATTAATGGGGGTTGCAACTTAAAACTGTTATAACTTTTAATTCCTGTATCGAATGACTATTATAATAAATCAAATCAAACCTTGTTTCGATTCCTAAAAACACAACAAAACATTAGTTCAGTTCTCCGCGTTTTTCTAAACCAAATTACATCGTTTACACTGCTAACTCACGTCTTAAAATTTGGTTGCACCTTATTGTTTTGTTTTTGGTTCTTTCCATCTAGGGTTCTAATTTTATAATTTTAACCACGTTTTGAGCATTTCAGTCGTTCTTATTTCTTTGAGAGCCTAGGTTGTTCGTCTAAAGTATCCGCATAATTTGGTATTAGAGGGTTGGCTGTTGAAAATTACTTATCAATCTTCCTTATCTGTATTTGAAATTTAGATTTCAAAAAAATCGTTATTTGATTGATTTCAGTATTCTTGAGTGATATATCACAAGACAATGAACGAAATTTTTTCACTCAAGTTTTGCGTTTTCTTTCCATTTTGTTGTTATTTTTTTTATCTTTGCATTTTATTACGTAGTTTTCTTTAAATCATTCGTATCTTTTTCTTATTCTTTATGATTTTTGTATTCAATCTATATTAGTTCTTAAAAAAAGAGCTACTAGTGTTCATATTTAAAAAAAACAAAGTTATTAATGGGGGTTGCAACTTAAAACTGTTATAACTTTTAATTCCTGTATCGAATGACTATTATAATAAATCAAATCAAACCTTGTTTCGATTCCTAAAAACACAACAAAACATTAGTTCAGTTCTCCGCGTTTTTCTAAACCAAATTACATCGTTTACACTGCTAACTCACGTCTTAAAATTTGGTTGCACCTTATTGTTTTGTTTTTGGTTCTTTCCATCTAGGGTTCTAATTTTATAATTTTAACCACGTTTTGAGCATTTCAGTCGTTCTTATTTCTTTGAGAGCCAAGGTTGTTCGTCTAAAGTATCCGCATAATTTGGTATTAGAGCGTTTGTTGCTGAAAATGACTTATCAATCTTCCTTATTTGTATTTGAAATTTAGCTTTCAAAAAAATCGCTATTTGATTGATATCATCATTCTTGAGTGATATATCACAAGACAATGAACGAAATTTTTTCACTCAAGTTTTGCGTTTTCTTTCCATTTTGTTGTTATTTTTATATCTTTGCATTTTATTACGTAGTTTTCTTTAAATCATTCGTATCTTTTTCTTATTCTTTATGATTTTTGTATTCAATCTATATTAGTTCTTAAAAAAAGAGCTACTAGTGTTCATATTAAAAAAAACAAAGTTATTAGTTGGGGTTGCAACTTAAAACTGTTATAACTTTTAATTGATGTATTGAATGACTATTATAATAAATCAAATCAAACCTTGTTTCGATTCCTAAAAACACAAAAAAACATTAGTTCAGTTCTCCGCGTTTTTCTAAACCAAATTACATCGTTTACACTGCTGACCCACGTCTTAAAATTTGGTTGCACCTTATTGTTTTGTTTTTGGTTCTTTCCATCTAGGGTTCTAATTTTATAATTTTAACCACGTTTTGAGCATTTCAGTCGTTCTTATTTCTTTGAGAGCCAAGGTTGTTCGTCTAAAGTATCCGCATAATTTGGTATTAGAGCGTTTGTTGCTGAAAATGGCTTATCAATCTTCCTTATTTGTATTTGAAATTTAGCTTTCAAAAAAATCGCTATTTGATTGATATCATCATTCTTGAGTGATATATCACAAGACAATGAACGAAATTTTTTCACTCAAGTTTTGCGTTTTCTTTCAATTTTGTTGTTATTTTTTTTATGTTTGCATTTTATTACGTAGTTTTCTTTAAATCATTCGTATCTTCTTCTTATTCTTTATGATTTTTGTATTCAATCTATATTAGTTCTTAAAAAAAGAGCTACTAGTGTTCATATTAAAAAAAATCAAAGTTATTAATGGGGGTTGCAACTTAAAACTGTTATAAATTTTAATTCCTGTATCAAATGACTATTATAATAAATCAAATCAAAGCTTGTTTCGATACATAAAAACACCAGAAAACATTAGTTCAGTTGTCCGATGTTTTTCTAACCCAAATTACATCGTTTACACTGCTAACTCACGTCTTAAAATTTGGTTGCACCTTATTGTTTTGTTTTTTGTTCTTTCCATCTAGGGTTCTAATTTCATAATTTTAACCACGTTTTGAGCACTTCAGTCGTTCTTATTTCTTTGACAGCCTAGGTTGTTCGTCTAAAGTATCCGCATAATTTGGTATTAGAGCATTTGTTGCTGAAAATGACTTATCAATCTTCCTTATTTGTATTTGAAATTTAGCTTTCAAAAAAATCGCTATTTGATTGATATAAGCATTCTTGAGTGATATATCACAAGACAATGAACGAAATTTTTTCACTCAATTTTTGCGTTTTCTTTCCATTTTGTTGTTATTTTTATATCTTTGCATTTTATTATGTAGTTTTCTTTAAATCATTCGTATCTTTTTCTTATTCTTTATGATTTTTGTATTCAATCTATATTAGTTCTTAAAAAAAGAGCTACTAGTGTTCATATTAAAAAAAACAAAGTTATTAATGGGGGTTGCAACTTAAAACTGTTATAACTTTTAATTCCTGTATCGAATGACTATTATAATAAATCAAATCAAACCTTGTTTCGATTCCTAAAAACACAAAAAAACATTAGTTCAGTTCTCTGCGTTTTTCTAAACCAAATTACATCGTTTACACTGCTAACTCACGTCTTAAAATTTGGTTGCACCTTATTGTTTTGTTTTTGGTTCTTTCCATCTAGGGTTCTAATTTTATAATTTTAACCACGTTTTGAGCATTTCAGTCGTTCTTATTTCTTTGAGAGCCTAGGTTGTTCGTCTAAAGTATCCGCATAATTTGGTATTAGAGCGTTTGTTGCTGAAAATTAATTATCAATCTTCCTTATCTGTATTTGAAATTTAGATTTCAAAAAAATCGCTATTTGATTGATTTCAGCATTCTTGAGTGATAAATCACAAGACAATGAACGAAATTTTTTCACTCAAGTTTTGCGTTTTCTTTCCATTTTGTTGTTATTTTTTTTATCTTTGCATTTTATTACGTAGTTTTCTTTAAATCATTCGTATCTTTTTCTTATTCTTTATGATTTTTGTATTCAATCTATATTAGTTCTTAAAAAAGAGCTACTTGTGTTCTTATCTAAAAAACAAAGTTATTAATGGGGTTGCAACTTAAAACTGTTATAACTTTTAATTCCTGTATCGAATGACTATTATAATAAATCAAATCAAACCTTGTTTCGATTCCTAAAAACACAACAAAACATTAGTTCAGTTCTCCGCGTTTTTCTAAACCAAATTACATCGTTTACACTGCTAACTCACGTCTTAAAATTTGGTTGCACCTTATTGTTTTGTTTTTGGTTCTTTCCATCTAGGGTTCTAATTTTATAATTTTAACCACGTTTTGAGCATTTCAGTCGTTCTTATTTCTTTGAGAGCCTAGGTTGTTCGTCTAAAGTATCCGCATAATTTGGTATTAGAGCGTTTGTTGCTGAAAATTAATTATCAATCTTCCTTATCTGTATTTGAAATTTAGATTTCAAAAAAATCGCTATTTGATTGATTTCAGCATTCTTGAGTGATAAATCACAAGACAATGAACGAAATTTTTTCACTCAAGTTTTGCGTTTTCTTTCCATTTTGTTGTTATTTTTTTTATCTTTGCATTTTCTTACGTAGTTTTCTTTAAATCATTCGTATCTTTTTCTTATTCTTTATGATTTTTGTATTCAATCTATATTAGTTCTTAAAAAAAGAGCTACTAGTGTTCATATTTAAAAAAACAAAGTTATTAAGGGGGGTTGCAACTTAAAACTGTTATAACTTTTAATTCCTGTATCGAATGACTATTATAATAAATCAAATCAAACCTTGTTTCGATTCCTAAAAACACAACAAAACATTAGTTCAGTTCTCCGCATTTTTCTAAACCAAATTACATCGTTTACACTGCTAACTCACGTCTTAAAATTTGGTTGCACCTTATTGTTTTGTTTTTGGTTCTTTCCATCTAGGGTTCTAATTTTATAATTTTAACCACGTTTTGAGCAATTCAGTCGTTCTTATTTCTTTGAGAGCCTAGGTTGTTCATCTAAAGTATCCGCATAATTTGGTATTAGAACGTTTGTTGCTGAAAATTAATTATCAATCTTCCTTATCTGTATTTGAAATTTAGATTTCAAAAAAATCGCTATTTGATTGATTTCAGAATTCTTGTGTGATAAATCACAAGACAATGAACGAAATTTTTTCACTCAAGTTTTGCATTTTCTTTCCATTTTGTTGTTATTTTTTTTATCTTTGCATTTTCTTACGTAGTTTTCTTTAAATCATTCGTATCTTTTTCTTATTCTTTATGATTTTTGTATTCAATCTATATTAGTTCTTAAAAAAAGAGCTACTAGTGTTCATATTTAAAAAAAACAAAGTTATTAATGGGGGTTGCAACTTAAAACTGTTATAACTTTTAATTCCTGTATCGAATGACTATTATAATAAATCAAATCAAACCTTGTTTCGATTCCTAAAAACACAACAAAACATTAGTTCAGTTCTTCGTGTTTTTCTAAACCAAATTACATCGTTTACACTGCTAACTCACATCTTAAAATTTGGTTGCACCTTATTGTTTTGTTTTTGGTTCTTTCCATCTAGGGTTCTAATTTTATAATTTTAACCACGTTTTGAGCATTTCAGTCGTTCTTATTTCTTTGAGAGCCTAGGTTGTTCGTCTAAAGTATCCGCATAATTTGGTATTAGAGCGTTTGTTGCTGAAAATTAATTATCAATCTTCCTTATCTGTATTTGAAATTTAGATTTCAAGAAAATCGCTATTTGATTGATTTCAGCATTCTTGAGTGATAAATCACAAGACAATGAACGAAATTTTTTCACTCAAGTTTTGCGTTTTCTTTCCATTTTGTTGTTATTTTTTTATCTTTGCATTTTATTATGTAGTTTTCTTTAAATCATTCGTATCTTTTTCTTATTCTTTATGATTTTTGTATTCAATCTATATTAGTTCTTAATAAAAGAGCTACTTGTGTTCATATTTAAAAAAACAAAGTTATTAATGGGGGTCGCAACTTAAAACTGTTATAACTTTTAATTCCTGTATCGAATGACTATTTTAATAAATCAAATCAAACCTTGTTTCGATTCCTAAAAACACAACAAAACATTAGTTCAGTTCTCCGCGTTTTTCTAAACCAAATTACATCGTTTACACTGCTAACTCACGTCTTAAAATTTGGTTGCACCTTATTGTTTTGTTTTTGGTTCTTTCCATCTAGGGTTCTAATTTTATAATTTTAACCACGTTTTGAGCATTTCAGTCGTTCTTATTTCTTTGAGAGCCTAGGTTGTTCGTCTAAAGTATCCGCATAATTTGGTATTAGAGCGTTTGTTGCTGAAAATTAATTATCAATCTTCCTTATCTGTATTTGAAATTTAGATTTCAAGAAAATCGCTATTTCATTGATTTCAGTATTCTTGAGTGATAAATCACAAGACAATGAACGAAATTTTTTCACTCAAGTTTTGCGTTCTCTTTCCATTTTGTTGTTTTTTTTATCTTTGCATTTTATTAGGTATTTTTCTTTAAATCATTCGTATCTTTTTCTTATTCTTTATGATTTTTGTATTCAATCTATATTAGTTCTTAAAAAAAGAGCAACTAGTGTTCATATTTAAAAAAACAAAGTTATTAATGGGGGTTGCAACTTAAAACTGTTATAACTTTTAATTCCTGTATCGAATGACTATTATAATAAATCAAATCAAACCTTGTTTCGATTCCTAAAAACACAACAAAACATTAGTTCAGTTCTCCGCGTTTTTCTAAACCAAATTACATCGTTTACACTGCTAACTCACGTCTTAAAATTTGGTTGCACCTTATTGTTTTGTTTTTGGTTCTTTCCATCTAGGGTTCTAATTTTATAATTTTAACCACGTTTTGAGCAATTTAGTCGTTCTTATTTCTTTGAGAGCCTAGGTTGTTCGTCTAAAGTATCCGCATAATTTGGTATTAGAGCGTTTGTTGCTGAAAATTAATTATCAATCTTCCTTATCTGTATTTGAAATTTAGATTTCAAGAAAATCGCTATTTGATTGATTTCAGCATTCTTGAGTGATAAATCACAAGACAATGAACGAAATTTTTTCACTCAAGTTTTGCGTTTTCTTTCCATATTGTTGTTATTTTTTTTATCTTTGCATTTTATATCGTATTTTTCTTTATATCATTCGTATCTTTTTCTTATTCTTTATGAATTTTGTATTCAATCTATTTTAGTTCTTAAAAAAAGAGCTACTCGTGTTCATATTTAAAAAAAACAAAGTTATTAATGGGGGTTGCAACTTAAAACTGTTATAACTTTTAATTCCTGTATCGAATGACTATTATAATAAATCAAATCAAACCTTGTTTCGATTCTAAAAAAACACAACAAAACATTAGTTCAGTTCTCCGCGATTTTCTAAACCAAATTACATCGTTTACACTGCTAACTCACATCTTAAAATTTGGTTGCACCTTATTGTTTTGTTTTTGGTTCTTTCCATCTAGGGTTCTAATTTTATAATTTTAACCACGTTTTGAGCATTTCAGTCGTTCTTATTTCTTTGAGAGCCTAGGTTGTTCGTCTAAAGTATCCGCATAATTTGGTATTAGAGCGTTTGTTGCTGAAAATTAATTATCAATCTTCCTTATCTGTATTTGAAATTTAGATTTCAAGAAAATCGCTATTTGATTGATTTCAGCATTCTTGAGTGATAAATCACAAGACAATGAACGAAATTTTTTCACTCAAGTTTTGCGTTTTCTTTCCATATTGTTGTTATTTTTTTTATCTTTGCATTTTATTACGTAGTTTTGTTTAAATCATTCGTATCTTTCTCTTATTCTTTATGATTTTTGTATTCAATCTATATTAGTTCTTAAAAAAAGAGCTACTACTGTTCATTTTAGAAAAAAACAAAGTTATTAATGGGGGGTTCAACTTAAAACTGTTATAACTTTTAATTCCTGTATCCAATGACAATTATAATAAATCAAATCAAACCTTGTTTGGATTCCTAAAAACAAAACAAAACATTATTTCAGTTCTCCACGTTTTTTAAATGAAATTACATCGTTTACACGGCTAACTCACGTCTTAAAATTTGGTTGCACCTTATTGTTTTGTTTTTGGTTCTTTCCATCTAGGGTTCTAATTTTATAATTTTAACCACGTTTTGAGCATTTCAGTCGTTCTTATTTCTTTGAGAGCCTAGGTTGTTCGTCTAAAGTATCCGCATAATTTGGTATTAGAGCGTTTGTTGCTGAAAATTAATTATCAATCTTCCTTATCTGTATTTGAAATTTAGATTTCAAGAAAATCGCTATTTGATTGATTTCAGCATTCTTGAGTGATAAATCACAAGACAATGAACGAAATTTTTTCACTCAAGTTTTGCGTTTTCTTTCCATATTGTTGTTATTTTTTTTATCTTTGCATTTTATGACGTAGTTTTTTTTAAATTATTCATATCTTTTTCTTATTCTTTATGATTTTTGTATTCAATCTATATTAGTTCTTAAAAAAAGAGCAACTAGTGTTCATATTTAAAAAAACAAAGTTATTAATGGGGGTTGCAACTTAAAACTGTTATAACTTTTAATTCCTGTATCGAATGACTATTATAATAAATCAAATCAAACCTTGTTTCGATTCCTAAAAACACAACAAAACATTAGTTCAGTTCTCTGCGTTTTTCTAAACCAAATTACATCGTTTACACTGCTAACTCACGTCTTAAAATTTGGTTGCACCTTATTGTTTTGTTTTTGGTTCTTTCCATCTAGGGTTCTAATTTTATAATTTTAACCACGTTTTGAGCATTTCAGTCGTTCTTATTTCTTTGAGAGCCTAGGTTGTTCGTCTAAAGTATCCGCATAATTTGGTATTAGAGCGTTTGTTGCTGAAAATTAATTATCAATCTTCCTTATTTGTATTTGAAATTTAGATTTCAAAAAAATCGCTATTTGATTGATTTCAGCATTCTTGAGTGATAAATCACAAGACAATGAACGAAATTTTTTCACTCAAGTTTTGCGTTTTCTTTCCATATTGTTGTTATTTTTTTTATCTTTGCATTTTATGACGTAGTTTTCTTTAAATCATTCGTATCTTTTTCTTATTCTTTATGATTTTTGTATTCAATCTATATTAGTTCTTAAAAAAAGAGCTACTTGTGTTCATATTTAAAAAAACAAAGTTATTAATGGGGGTTGCAACTTAAAACTGTTATAACTTTTAATTCCTGTATCGAATGACTATTTTAATAAATCAAATCAAACCTTGTTTCGATTCCTAAAAACACAAAAAAAACATTAGTTCAGTTCTCCGCGTTTTTCCAAACCAAATTACATCGTTTACACTGCTAACTGACGTCTTAAAATTTGGTTGCACCTTATTGTTTTGTTTTTGGTTCTTTCCATCTAGGGATATAATTTTATAATTTTAACCATGTTTTGAGCATTTAATTCGTTCTTATTTCTTTGAGTGCCAAGGTTGTTCGTCTAAAGTATCCGCATAATTTGGTATTAGAGCATTTGTTGCTGAAAATGACTTATCAATCTACCTTATTGGTATTTGAAATTTAGCTTTCAAAAAAATCGCTATTTGATTGCTATCTGCATTCTTGAGTGATATATCACAAGACAATGAACGAAATTTTTTCACTCAAGTTTTGCGTTTTCTTTCCATTTTGTTGTTATTTTTTTATCTTTGCATTTTATTACGTAGTTTTCTTTAAATCATTCGTATCTTTTTCTTATTCTTTATGATTTTTGTATTCAATCTATATTAGTTCTTAAAAAAGAGCTACTAGTGTTCATATTTAAAAAAACAAAGTTATTAATGGGGGTTGCAACTTAAAACTGTTATAACTTTTAATTCTTGTATCGAATGACTATTATAATAAATCAAATCAAACCTTGTTTCGATTCCTAAAAACACAACAAAACATTAGTTCAGTTCTCTGCGTTTTTCTAAACCAAATTACATCGTTTACACTGCTAACTCACGTCTTAAAATTTGGTTGCACCTTATTGTTTTGTTTTTGGTTCTTTCCATCTAGGGTTCTAATTTTATAATTTTAACCACGTTTTGAGCATTTCAGTCGTTCTTATTTCTTTGAGAGCCTAGGTTGTTCGTCTAAAGTATCCGCATAATTTGGTATTAGAGCGTTTCTTGCTGAAAATTAATTATCAATCTTCCTTATTTGTATTTGAAATTTAGATTTCAAAAAAATCGCTATTTGATTGATTTCAGCATTCTTGAGTGATAAATCACAAGACAATGAACGAAATTTTTTCACTCAAGTTTTGCGTTTTCTTTCCATTTTGTTGTTATTTTTTTTATCTTTGCATTTTATCACGTAGTTTTCTTTAAATCATTCGTATCTTTTTCTTATTCTTTATGATTTTTGTATTCAATCTATATTAGTTCGTAAAAAAAGAGCTACTAGTGTTCATATTAAAAAAACAAAGTTATTAATGGGGGTTGCAACTTAAAACTGTTGTAACTTTTAATTCCTGTATCGAATGACTATTATAATAAATCAAATCAAACCTTGTTTCGATTCCTAAAAACACAAAAAAACATTAGTTCAGTTCTCCGATGTTTTTCTAAAC